>JADLIF010003194.1:0-99406 GCA_016648015.1 Steinernema khuongi | reverse complement strand
TCAGAAGCGATAGAAATTCATCGCAGAATCAGCAGTTTTCCCGGCGCCACCAGATTCCGCCAAATTTTCGCGTCGAGACCTTTGACGTGCCAAAAAAGTAGGAAATTAAACTGGCATCCGACTATATCAACGCACATTCCGCGCAGCCTTTCCGTTTCGAAGACGAACTGCTCGCCGCCCGCGTGCTCCACCGCTGCACTCCCCTTCCGGTGATGGTCTACAAGCCGGTGACGTTTCCAGTAGTCCCCGCTGCACGCGCAGCTTGTACTTAGGGTGCACGTTTTTTTTGTCCCAAGGGTGCTCTGTGGCACTTTTACAGGACAAAGAGGGCGTGTCCAATGCACCACCGGTCAACGCTGTTAACTGTGCAGTTTTTTAATTGTACAATTAGCACGAGGCAGTGTGGGACGGCGAACGATTTTATTGTGTGATAAGCGGCTTCGCAAGTCGAAACATCGGACGAAGCTTTGAGACAACGTGTAGGCGTGAGAGCGACCGAGTCCTCAGGATGGGAAGCAACCTGATTATTTTTGTCTCCAGCACAAGAAAGACGGTCGCTCACCGTTATGTGATCTCCCGGTGCACCACGCATGTCCGTGTGTGCGCATCAGATGTTCACGCAACAGCAACAACGTGCTAGCATCTGTTGCCACACAGGCCGTCCGCACTATCTCCAGACCCTCGAGCGCTCGTTTCACGCCTTTCACGACCCGTCCTTGGCGACGTCGCTCCCCCGCTGCTCGCGGCTGTATGTACAAGATGTTAATCTTTTGGCACCGATATCATCGATGATCAGCGGCTATTTTGCACGATCGCGCCTTTCCCTATTGATCGCGCCGCAGACGAGGCAACTTTGCCATCCCGGAAGACGTCTCCACGCGCTCCGAATTAAATCCCTTCCGATTGACGCTGATACCTTGTTGAGCGCCTTTTTTTGCATCTTTTGCGTAAATCGATAAGTGAACCCCGCCGAATGGAGGTTCACCCGTGGGCAGCTAGCTAGCAGAGGATTAATTGCGTTACGCGTTCAGGGGATTAATGCTTTCGAGAGTAAATTTTCGCCATCTAATACTACTTCGCACCCGATAACACTTATCACTTCTCCCACCACATTACTTGCAAAGCTGAACAAAACTCGTCGGACCGCGAAATGCTCCTTGGAGCTCCGTCGTATGACCCCCACCTTGTGACTCGTCACGTTTGGCATTCTTCTTCCAGATTAGTAGATCTCAAATTTGGGCACGATGGCAGAGGACGGCTGTCCTTCTATTAAGCCGATGACCAGATTTGACATCATCTGGCATGATACGTACCACTCGAACTGTGACTGCAATTGTCCCGTCAATGACGAAAACAACGAGTTGGTTTCTTTTGAGCATTGTTCCTCACTCGCTCCTGCTCCCCCTCTTCCCCTTGTTGTGACCCCTTACCGTAACCCTGACTTTGTTCGTTTAGAACAACGAAATCTCCGTCAAGCCGCTACACGACCGCAACGCTGGGCAGGAAGCTGAACAAGGTGCGTTTCTCGCGAGAGTTTCTCTTTCTGGGGCGGCCGAGCGCGGGTGACAAACGCAACACCTACGGTAGTGGGCATTTCCTGTGGAATCGCGCGCGCAAAAGTTACAGTTTAATCATTACAGCAGAGTCGCGCGCGATCACCGGAATTCGCCCGATCGCAAGTGATTATCAATTGTTTGCAAAAAAAATGTAACAGTCGGATGAGACCGCGCGGGGAAAGATCGGCGTATCGGCGCGCGAAAAGAAAATTTCGCCCATGAGGGGAAGGTCAACGGGAGCCTTGGCGAGACAGTCTCGTTGTTTACAAATTGCGTCCGATGAGAGTACAGTTTGGAGACAAAAGGGACGTAAATGGCGACAAGCGTTTTTCACGTCGTCCACGGTCGCTACCGTCGCCATCGTCTTCGCCTCCGGCTCTATGCATCGCTCGTTTTCAGCAAACATCCCATGTGCCGCGTACGTCGACCAACGGAACGGTTCACCACCGAGCCCCGCTCACCCGTCGCCATTCGACGTTCCAGCCGCGCACTTCGCTCCTCTGCGATTCCGGGGACTCCGTCGTTCCTCTCTCGCATCACGCAGGTTTGTTATTTTTCTCCCGGCGCCCCCTTAAGCCAATTAACACTCTGTGGGCACCTAATCCGCCGCCACTGATAATCGTCGCCCTGAAGAGCGCCCACATGTAACATGTTCGGCAACGGCGCAAACGGCGCTAATCAATGCTGATTGTCACCTTATCAGCAGGAAAGGGGCCGCCACGGTGCTCTGGTTCCGCTGCCGGGCGTCGCGGAATTCAGACGCCAGGACGCACTTTGAATAAATCATTGCCTTGCCGCAGGCTAACTGTTCTGTTTGTTTTTCGCCGTCTTCCGAATCGTCAATGCAGAGCTCCTAATTTGTCCTGGTGGATAAGGCAAACAAAGCCGGCTGCCACTAGGTAGCACGCACAATTAGGGTAGTCGACTATGCGACATGCAACCGAGTACGAGTGGATACTCTCCCTTGTTCCAATTTCCGATCCCGAATATTTGATTACCCACCCGCATCCGACCTCCGTTGATCCTTCGATTTTTGGGGCGACGAAGGTTTCCGAACTGAGCTCATCATCTTTCTTTTCCGAAATGTTTGGATTAGGTGATAAATTGACATTCGCAATGGGTACCGCCCTAGGGCTCTAAGAGACACGCGCTCACCGCCACACTACCGGCAACTCGCTTCCGTCGGATTAATCTGAGCACCTAGCCGCGGTGCAGCAACCTATTTGGGAACTTATCACGCAGCCCTGTTGGGCAACCGTGTGTAGGCACCGATTAGCGTCGGATGTTTTTTTAGCGGCGGCGGCGCGATTTATGCTCGCTGACAGTTTTGATGGAGTGCGTCTGTCCGTTCGAATTTTCGCCTCAAGTAGTTCTTAAGAGCGGATAAGGATGACATGAGATGTTTTCTGCACCACCAATAAGCCTAACCGCCGCCGCTGCAGATATTGATGCTGAGCAGATGGACCTGAAACTGCTGTGTCACGACGACGGCATCAACCTGGCGTTCGACAGGACCAAGGCCTGGTCCAAGTACTGCAAGGACATTTTGCACTATGTCAAGACGCGCATCCAAATGGAAAGCGAGTATGCCAAGAAGATTCAAGGACTCGCGGAACAGTCCAAGCTGCAGATGACCGAGGTACCGCTAGAGCTGAAGCTCCAGTGCCTAAACGAAGCACGTTTAGAACTATGTTCCACTGAAGGAGGTGTACCAGAAGTGCTTCGAGGCGGACTGTAGCTTCTCGCAGGACACCTTCACTACGATGAAATACCTCAACGAGCGCTACATTGTTGTGAGTTTTCACACACCGGAACCGCTCAAAACACTCATCATTGTTCGAGTTGCAGCCACTCGAGAAGCGGCGTACGGAACATGAAAACTGTCGGCGTCAGTTGAAAAATGAGTGGAACAAGGTCACCAAGCAACTGGTTCGTTTTCTCTTATCTATTGTTGTCGGCGGAGCGCGAGTTTCTGCCCTTGTTACTGGTGCCTAATCGACGATCATGTTATTTCTAGCAAGAGTGTCACGCCGACCTGAAGAAGTCGAAGACAAACCTCGTCAGCCGCGAGCAGGGGTATAAGAAGGCGCGCGATCAGTTCGCTCGCTTGGAAACCGTGCCTCAGCCGATCTCGGGAAACGACCTGGGACGCCGGAAGAAGGAAGTGGAGAAGCGGCGTAGGGCGGAGGGTGACGCCTGCTCCAAGGTGGGTGGACTTCGTCCAGGCGTGTTACTTTCCGTGTGTGTCTATGCGGTTACCTGTTTCCGAAAGTACACGACCTGTAGGGCAACTTGCTCACGTGTGGCTGCTTGCAGAAAAAGGACGCGGAAGACCAAGTTCGCCAGCTGGAAGCGGACATGAAGCGTTGTCGCGAGGAAGTGGAAAACTCAAAGGTTGGTTTCGCGCGCTCTTCAAGGGCCTCTTCGCCGTGATTCGGCGGTCTGAGTGATGGTGCCCGAGTTGATGTCTTCTAAGTGAGTCGCTCTAATGGAGCTGCTTCGCCGAGACGCAACCCGGGCTTTGCCCTCGGCTGCTCCGCCAACCGGTTTGACACATTGGCAAAGAAGTCTGAGCATTTTGCGCCTCACTGCCATCTTAAATTGCCCCTTACCCGACTTGTGTCATATTCTTCTTTTCATCCTGAACTCGTCGCCTCTTTCTCTTTCTTTTCCTTCTTCTCTGTCCCCTTCTGTTCCAGCTTGGCGCCGCTCGAGTCTGCACTCAATTCATTGCGTTTCCTCAACTCCCTAACTTGTCAGCACGTTTGGCGGCTCGCTGACCCATGCACTCAGAATGTCGTTTATTCCATTTCCTTGTCGTTTTGCTGCTGCTGCTGCGAATCCCACGAGCTAATGAATACTATATAGTGGTACCCCAGGGGAATGTCACTCCTACCGAAACCCCTATTGATTATACGCGTGAATCTGTGCGTCTTCATGAAACCAAGAATCGGCACGCTGGAATTACGGTGTTAGATACACGCCGTTCTTAATTGAAAAGCATTCTCTCGATTTGCAAAGGGCAATCGTCCAATGTTTGCCTTCATTTGGCCACATCAATCGCGGCAATAGCATTCTTGTGCTCGCCTCAAGGCCTCGTTACTTCTCGGCTTCAACGCGCCGAACTTTGAACGGTTTGCCCTCGTGCGGGAGCGGCCCCGGCGTCGAGATAAATGTCAAGACGTTCCGGCATCCAAATTTTGAGCGCGGTTTCGGCCGGCGGATTGCTTGTTCATTTTGAAATATTGCTCGGATTCGGTTCGGAAGCAATTGAAGACGTTGAAGAGGCGAACCTGCACGCGAGCGTGCAGCCATTTTCTTCGCTCAAGGATATCCATATATCTTCCACGGAAAGCGCATCCTCGTATTCTCTCGTATCGAACGCCACCAATTATGCACCCGATAATACGGCTTTTGTGCTGAGCAATGGGCTAGCCGCACATACTCGATTAGTGGAAGCGAGTGTTGCGCCGGTCCTGGCCGCGATTCCCTCACATGGCCTCAATCGTGAGTACTTCCCAAATTCCAAGGCGCCCGCTTTTGACCAAACTTTTCATCGCGCGCCCACCTAACTGAGGCCC
Source organism: Steinernema khuongi (assembly GCA_016648015.1). Classification (NCBI taxonomy): domain Eukaryota; kingdom Metazoa; phylum Nematoda; class Chromadorea; order Rhabditida; family Steinernematidae; genus Steinernema; species Steinernema khuongi. The sequence goes on along the minus strand of JADLIF010003194.1, from coordinate 94,269 downwards.
CTTATTTTTAAATTACATATTGCCCTGCGCGATCGCCTCTGGCGTTGAACGCTCAGCTCCGCCATCTTAATTTCTGTTCGCCCCTCTTTCATAGATAAGGCCAATGGAGCCTCGTGTTTGTGCTTGGCCGCCTTCTCGCCCCTTAGGAAGCAACTGGCCGCGATTCTCGATCTCATTTGCGACTTTTCCCACGGTTCTGAATATCGTCGGTTGTCGGCGGCTGCCGGAGGGGACGTACTGGCGTGAATCTAAATTAATTTTGACTGTTTCCTTGACTACATTCTTCTTTGTTTCCTTAGCCCAAACAACATCCCCTTTTCCAGGTCCGTATCATCGCTCAGCTGCGAGAGCTGGTCTACCAGTGCGACCAAACCACGAAGGCCTGTTCCGACCACTACTTCCAGGTTAGTTAGTTAGTTCAGTTCCCGGTCAACCCCGCGCACCCCCAGCCTACGTGACCCTCTTGGCCGCTGATGACATCATAAAGATTTAATTTATTTCCTAGTTTGCCAGCCTATCAAAACGGTTCTTGATTAAGGGAGCAGTCTCAGCGGCCTCCGCACTACCGTAATCTTTGCCATGCAATCACCACGTTCTTTTTCTGCTCGACAGAAACAATAAGGGGTCGGTTGAGTAGTTGCCGCTTCCTCGTCCGCGACATCGGCTCATCATCGTGATTTGTCGCCGTATCGATCGTCTTGAGAAGCCGCGAAGTCGTGGAATCGACGGTGGCGCGTGGAGATTCTTGGCCGACGACCAGGAAACACGCGGCGAGCACCTAGTCTCCCCTGGGGACACAACTTCTTCACTCTCTGTCTGTTTGTGCACTCATGTGCGGGTGGGCCGATTTTAACAAAAAAGCGAAGTACTGGGAGATGCATGTTTTTGGAGAGCGCGTGGGGCCTTCAACAACGGGAGGCGGAAATCGATGCGAATTCAAAGGCGGCAACGACGACTCCGATGATGATGAGAACGATGATGTCGCCGATATGCTGCCATGATATATCTTAGTGATTTGAGCACTTCATGCTCTTCGGAGGGGTTCCCCCTAGTCGCGCACTTCCGCGCACGAAAACACAAACATTGCCCCCAGTGCACTGGGCTCTCTTGTGGAGCACGTCTAACTGTCCGTTTTCAGGCACTGGCCAACCTATGGGTTCGTGTGCCAGGAAAGTACCAGGAGCTGTCCCATGAAACGCGAACATACACCCCCGGTTCGGAATACATGTCATTCCTTCAGAACCTCCCCGGACGCTCGATATCGTCGGCAGGCCTCCTAAGGTAATCAGTGGCAAACATTGTCTGTTTTTTCGTTTTCGAAATGAAGGTTAGGCTCCCAGGAGAACAGCGGAAATCCTGTTTTTGTGTAGACAATAGTCTCCTTCACCCTTTCCAGGTTTCGAAAGCATCCCCCTTGCTTCAGAGTCGTCCATGTAGGACGGCTTCAGAAAACAGTCCTTTGAAACCAGAACCACCTCTGACCCTTAAGCGTTTCCTTAGTTTTCGTGAAAGTGGCTAGATCGTTCGTAGTAATTGGCGGTTGTTTTTCAAAACTGTTATTTACAGAAGCGATAAATGCGTGAGCGATGACGAGACTCAAGGGAACGGGTTAAGTAAAGGCCCCACGGGTTCTCAAAGGATACGTCGCAACGCCATCAACCCCGATCACCAGGAGATGCTGCCGGAACCTTCGTCCGTGCGCCGTCCCAAGAAAATTACATGTACGCCCAGATCGGCTCCGACAGATTTCACGAAAATGCCCTTTTCAGCTCGGTTCCGTGAGCAGACCGCAGTCACGCCTACCGTATACTCCGAGGCGGCAAAGTAAGTTCAGCTCCTGAGAAGACCGATGCAACAATTACCACCTTTCAGGAGCCATAACCTGCAGAGGATACGACAGCCGACCAAGTGCCAGCATTGCGATGCGCTCTCCATATGGTCGACCTACCAGTGCAGAGTGTGTCACCAAGCGTTCCACAAGTCGTGTCTGGAGAGGCTGAAGGTCGGTTCCCACCCCTGCATTCCCTTCCTAACTGTACTCTGGTTTAGCTGAACTGTGGCTCGACGTCCAAAGTGCTCACGGACTGCGCGAGGCGCATGAGCATTTTCGGCGTTCCGCTCAAAGGTCACCTCGACGACCAGAACCGCACAATGCCGCTCATCCTGGAGAAGTGCATCGACGAACTCCAGAGTCGCGGCATGAGAGTCAAGGGCATCTACCGTACGTGCGGAGTCAAGAGCAAGGTGGAGCAGATCTGCGAGCACTTCGAGAAGTCCTCACGCGACGCCGATGTCGACTTGTCCGATATTCATCCCATGAATATCGCTTCAGTCGTGAAGCTCTATCTGCGCAAGCTGCCCGACCCACTGATGACATTTGATCTCTACCCTGATTGGATTAAATTTGCGAAACGGATCTCAGCAAACGAGTTGAACGCCACTATGGTGAGCGAGATGAAGGAACTGACGTCACGTCTGCCCAAGCAAAACTTCGACACCCTCCAATTCTTGGTGCTGCACTTGGCTCGAGTGACATGGTAGGCCCTACCGGTGGACTACGGTATCTTATTGCTGTGTTGCAGGTTCGAGGTAGACAATCTGATGACCGCGTCAAACCTGGCCGCTGTAATTTCCCCTTCGCTAATGTGGTGTCACAAGGCGACGACTTCGTCGAACGCGTATCTCGAAGATGCACCCCTTCTTACGAAGACTGTCGAGTTCATCATAAAGAACGCTTACGTAAGTTAACCTTCTGTCGTGAGAAGCCATTTATCACCTTCTCTGCAGGAGATCTTCACCGTCGACCGTGCGAGTGATTTCCGCAGCTTCTTCGAGAAGTACACGGAAAACGAGCAACCGGAAGCGGTGGACGCAGAGACTGAAGCTCACTTAGGTAGGAACATTCTTGTGAAATGTTACTATTTGGCGAGTTGCAGAAGAAGAAGCCGAGATAGAGCTCGGCGAGGACGAAGACGATGACGAGTACGATCTAGATGAGGACGAGGAGCAGATCTGCACCATGCCGTCTCTGTCCAGACGCATCAGTGCCCAGCCACCCACGCCCGACTTGCTGAAGAACACACGCGGGAGCGCGGAGAACAACAGTAGTGTCGACGCGCTTGCGGCTCCGCTCACCGGGCCTGGTTTAGCGACGTCGTTCGACCTGGAGTACGGCTGTCCCAGCCAGTATTCCGTCGGCTCGTCCAACTGCACCGAATCCTCCAGTGGAAGCAGCAGCGCGCACGTGCACCCTCAGCTGGAGAAGCGGCGTTCCTACACGACATCCATCCTGGTCTCGCCACAAGCGGACCGCCGCCTACCCGGCCTGCAGCACAAGCAGCGCTCCGTGGACGAGAGCGCCTATACCGGAGCGTCCGTTCAGTCGGGCGACGTCACTGTCGAAATCGGAACTGTTCGTTTACAAGGCCGTGTTGTCCACGTTTCACCTACGCCATTTAGGGTCAGTACTACGTGTCCAACAGTGACCGGCGCGAGCGGGTGCGTGCGGCAGTTAGCCATACGGGTTCGGGTGGCGGAGCAGAGCGCACCCATGATGAGTCGCAGCAACGCATCTGTCACCAGTCTGTCGGGTTGCTCTTTTCGGCCACCGACAACGACGTCAGCTACGTCTAACAGGACCCCCCGTGTCGGGCAACTCTCTAGTCGACGCCGTTCTTTACACCCCGCTCGTTCTCCAGCAGCGTTTGATGTCCACCCCTCCCGGCTGCAGTGGCGACCGCGTTTTTGGTAACGTCAGCTTTACGGTCTCTAATTTATTGTCTTCCCTCACCACCACCGTGCTCCTCCTCCTCTTAACCGGCTTTCAACTTGGAAGTTCGAAATATCGAAGACGCGCATTCCATGGATGCAGACGTCAGATTCTATATCCTCTTATCCTTCACTCGCAACTGATCGTTCCTTTTGTATGTAATATATAGAACACGAGAGAGAATTGTAAATTTCACATAGAATAAACACTTTTATTTATAATAATGGAGCACAGTACATCTAACTACAGTTGCGTGTGTTCCTTAGAACAGATTCATCCCATAGGTTCTAACAGAAGAACGACGCCGTCCCGTCGGATTCACGATGGAGAGGTGGATGTCGTTGTTGCTTTGCATGCTCGGACGTCTGGCGACTAGGATTCGCGAGGACTGCGTTGAAGGTCTTCGCGAAAGGGCCGCCACACCCGGCTGGGAGTCGATTATCTCCTCGCCAGGGGGCCTCAATGATTGCCGTCTGAGAGTTACATCGTTTAAGGGAAGTCTCCTCCCGTCGAAAGCGGACATTCGTCGACCAGAAGGTGGAAGCAGACTATTCACCGGGGGTGGAGTTGGCTCCCCTTCTTCGATGTCCATATAGGATGGCTTTCGTTGGTTGAAGAGCGACATCCTCCTGTTGCCGTCAAACATTGACTTTCTGCGGCCATCGTGCATGTCAGCTACGGGTGATCTGGCCACATACTCAGGAGAGGGTACTGTTGACAGACGACGGTTGGTTCCGCCGTCGTCCAACTGGGACGGACGACGTCGATCGAATGTCGATGGGCGTCGATCGAAGAAGGATATGGACTGGCGAGGTCGGTGGTCGAAGGAAATCCTGATGTCGCCATTGGTACCGTACTGCTCGGAACTTCGTCTCAGCATTGAAGGTCTCCGGAACTGGCTGAGGCGTCGACCTCCGCCGAACGGTGGCTGCTGGAAGAGGGATATTCTTGAGAAACGACGAGACGTGCGCCGGTCTCCAATAGTGACGTCACCTCCGTCTTCGTTCTCCTAAAGATCACATTACAACGCCGGTTAAAAACGCTTAAAAAAATTTTTAAAAGGTTAAACAATAGATTTATCTTTTCTGCAATCTACTGCCCTTAGGATAAATAATCCCCACTCACCTCTCCGCCTTCCTCCACTATTACGAGGCTCTGGCGACGTTCAGCTTCTTCGTCGATCATCGCCTGGACGAACTGCCGCTCTCTCTCCGTGTTCACGGTTCCCCAGACCGACTTAAATAGGTAGATAAAGATTTCGAGCAGGGTTACAGTACTCATTCCCAAGAAGAGACCCATGCTTCCGGCGATGTTACCTTAAAAACGAGAAAAGTAAACTACACATCCCAGAGAAGACTTACTCAACAAATCGGCCATCTGCAGTTGCTTCTGCTGCTCGTGGTGCTCGTAGGAAATCTCGTTGAAATAGACGGCTGCCTGGGATAACTGTTGACTGTTCGAATCTTCGAAGTCGAGAAGGGTGTAGCTGGGAATGATGAAGTATTCCAAATAAAAACACTCAATGGGGCAGTCACAGAAGAGGTCGATGCTTGATTCTGAAAAAACAAAATTATAGCGCAGAAAGATAGGAAATGAAAATAGTCTTCTTTCATATGTCTAATGCCCGCAAGCTGTTACTGGAAGGACTTGCTGATTATGGTGCCGCTAAAGCCTCTGTGACGCTTTGGTACAGACTCATTCGAATGAACATTTTATTCTGAAACAAAGAACAGTCCAACATACCATTCCGTTGTCGACACTGAACTGCCTCCAGGGGCGTGCAAACCGTATCGTTTCCAGCAATTCTATCCACCAACTGGACGCATCCACAGGCATCCATCATAGAATTCATAGCACAGTTAGCGGCACAGTGGCTGCTGGAATACTGGAATAAGATATGAGGTGTCACTTTCACAGAATCAACGTACATTGAATGGAACGCGAATCTCGCCGTGCTTCTTTGGGTCCCATTTGGGTTGACAGGAGCCCCAGTCGTTGTACGGTAGATGCGTTTTGTTGAAAGTGTCGACGCCGGCGTATAGTTTCTCCCCGGGCGGAACGCTCAGCGGGTTAGAATTTATGAATGGAAAATCGGCTGATTGGTGAACCAATACTTTCATGCCGTAGTCGCTGAATTTGTCGGGTAACACATCTAAAAGACATATTTGTCAATTCAAGGTAGTCAATCGGTGAATTTATAGCCATATAGCCATGATAAAGGAGAGTAGTAGCCATGATAAACGAGGACAGCCTGACAGATGTACGTTCGTGCGTCCGTCACGCCCGAACGTGCGAATTTTCCGAAAACTGTGTGTGTGGTCCATTTGAAGCGGTACCTCATTCAGACGATCGGCACGCATTCTAGCCATATAGCTATGAAAATCCGAAGGTCACCATAGTTGGGATTAATGACAATTTCAGCAAGAAACAACATTGTACACTACCAACCTGGTCTTTCATTTAGACGATTGTCGATGGTGAACTCGAAGCCGAAGCTCCATCCAGAGAACCACTGTTTTCTCTTCACTTTCTTGTTCGCAAAACGGAAACACTTCCCGTACTCTGTGAGGACGTCCTCCACCAGCGAGCAACAGTTTTGGATCGGCTCTCCGGCCCAGAAGCACTCTTTCATCGTTTCGGAGCATGTGTGCCTGAACGGTTTTCTCAAGTTGTCTGCAGCATCTTTCAAGGCATACCCTACCGACAGAAAAAAATCGGCAATGTCAAAAGCTGTGCCTGTGCGGTTCTCCTCTCTCGCGACGAATTCCAGGAACTCTTCGTGTTGCGCGACGATGCCGGGCCACTCCGCAGTCACTCTGTTGTCGTAAAAGTGGAGTAAATATTGCAGAAGGCCATCAGAAATATTTCTCTCTGTGAAACGAAGTAAATCTGTGGTCCGGACACACCAGGCTACCTCGTATCCTTGTCAACGACACTGGATTAATGTTGCAGATGGTGACGTCGGGGAACAGAAGGCCATCAGGCGGGACCATGATGTTGATCTGTGTGACGGTCGGCTTCTGATAGAATCCCCACAGCAGAATACCACTCTAGGAAACCAAGTCACTGGTTTGGCCGCATTTAGTGGGTGCTTACGTGAATCATAAACAGTGACAAGCAGGACAGAACGGTGACGCACCAGAATATCCTGGACGGCCATGTGCGCGAGTTGTAGATGCGGACGAGACCGTGGTATGTGGTGAGCCCGCTGAACTCTTTCGTCTCATAGTCGAGAATATGCAAGTATATGCGCGCCGGCTTCGGCTGGTCGGAAGCGGTGGACGAGCGCTCCGACTGCGGTGCCGAGCTCATTGCCCGCGAAGCAACAAATGCGCTTATCAGCGCTGCACTGTTATCGATGTCCGAACGACGACCGCGACTGTGTAACTCCGAGAGTGAGTCCCAGCCATGTGACGTCGGAGATGGCTAATGGGCCATCGTCCTTGCACTTAATATGTGTACGCGTGCTCTGAAATATTAAATTTTCATTTGAGGCAACTATAAAAATGTTCGTTTTTATGACAGGCTACGCCGGACTACCCATCCCGATATGGATTCGCGTTTATCCTGTCACAAGTATGCTATCTCTCTGTACGTTTCGTTCCTGGCCTCGACAAGATCAAAGGCCTTGACAAGGAATGGCTAACCGGTACACCGACCATTTTGGAAGTTCTACTGACGTACTAAGCGCTAGTGACTAATGTTTAGTGACGCTAGTGACTAGTGACTAGTGTTTAAGCACACAAAAGCCTTCCTAAACCTCTCGAAGCAACACATCATACGCAACACAAGTTTCCAAGGTATTCAAGACTCTCGGATGATTCTCCGTTTCAATTTTTTGGTCATTTATCTTCACTTGGGTTTATTCAAGACTATGACAAGAAGAATACAATAAACATGAGGTTAATGAGGCCAATGAATTATTTACTAAGCGTCGTTCATGGCCTTCAGTGCATGAGCTAGATCGGCCAGCATATCCTCCACATCCTCACAACCAACGGACATGCGAACCATGTTTTCTGTAATTCCGAGACGGACTCTGTCCTCTTCGGGAACAATTCTGTGTGTCATGATGAGTGGTGCCTCGATGAGACTCTCGCCTCCTCCAAGTGACTCGGCCACTGTGATCACCTAAATGACATCCAAATAGAACGGGTGTTTCTCGGGGCGGAGAACCTTCAAGTTGCTCAAAAAGGCTTTAGTGTGCTTTAGCTCTCCGCGGATGAAGAAAGCAATCATTCCACTCATCCCACTCGACTGTTTCTTGTGGACGGCGTGCTGGGGGTGCGAAGGAAGTCCGGGGTACAAGACCTTCTCGACGAGCGAGTGCGACTCAAGGAACTCGGCGATGGTCATCGCGTTCTTCATGTGCTTCTCCATGCGCATGGAGAGAGTCTTGAGCCCGCGGTTGACCATGTAGCAGTCGAAGGTGGAGGGCACGATGCCCATTGCTTCTTGGCAGAAGTGGAGATGAGTAGCTATTTCCTCATTGTTCGTCATGACGCATCCCATGAGTACGTCGCTGTGTCCGTTTATGTACTTGGTGCACGAATGCATGACAGCGTCAACTCCCAGGTCGAGTGATTTCTAAAAGAATAGGCAAGACTGTATGCATAGCTCGCCTGTCGTCCTACCTGGAAGTAAGGGGAGATGAATGTGCTGTCTATGAACACTAGGATGTCCTTGTTGAACTTCTTGGCAATCGAGACAATGGCGGCAATATCAACTATCTGGATTTGCGGGTTCGAGGGGCTTTCGATCCACACGGCCTTTGTGCTCTCTTTCAGTTGCTCTTTCAAGTTGTCTGCGGTTGTAAGGTTAGCGAACGTAACATCGAGAGAATTTTTCGGACCATGGGCCTGACGAAGTTGTTTCCGAACCCCTAGCAATGGAGTCATGACCGGTGCTCTCCTGTACATGAATTCAAACCTCCATACAAGTCGTCCGAGACAACGATGTGATCACCGGGATTTAGGTAGGACAAAAGGCTATAGGCACTGGCTAGACCGCTACAGTAGGCCGCTGCGTATTTTGCGTTTTCCAGGGAGGCCAGAGCTTCCTCTAGTGCCGCCCTGGTCGGATTTCCACAACGGAGGTACTCATAGCCGTTCAGTTCTCCAGGCGCGTCCCACTTGTGAATGCTCGACAGCGAGAGGGGAGGGACAACCTACAAAGGGCAAAATGCGAAACACTTCAATGTGAATCTTCGGCACCTGAGTGCTGCTGCGGAGCTCCTCGCCTTGGCCGGCGTGTAGGCAGCGGGTGGAGAAGCCGTAGGAAGAGTCAGACGAGTTCTGTGAATGAACCATGGCGGTCAAAAACACCGAGTGATTTATCTGAACGCGTGTTCGCTTTTATGTGGTAAGTTATAAAGTACAAAGCGATAAAATGCCGAACCCAACTCCACTCCTTCGCCGAGCAACCAGCAGCGACCACCAACCAAACGTTGTGCTTTATAGCCGAATAAATAGAGCTCGCTCTTAACGTAAACACGCTTCTTGCTACCTTTCTGCCTGTCATCGAAAACTCAGTATTTCGCATCTGCTGACACTGTCTACTTTTCTTCACACCGAAATATGCAGCCTTTGCACAATAAACGAACAATGTGCAACCTAAATGTGTCTATTCTATACGTTTGCAAAATAATTAGGACAGTCATCACAAACAGCACAAAGATGCATGTTTCTGTGAATAAAGTATTGAAAACCGTACTGAAAACCGGTCCTCTGCTGATAAATTCGAAGAAACAAGCGACAATTTCACATGTTTATTTTGCGGATTGAAAATTGCTAGAGAACAAGTTCAGTATACACTGTTGCCTCAGATACCGAAGAAGCGTTATACAAGTGGTGGAATACCCAGCAGGGCTTGACGATCAGTGGAAGTGAGCGGCTGGAATTGCGAAAAACGGGGAAGTGAGGAGAATAAGTACATACAGGCACTGGAGGAATAGAAAGAGGAGACAGAACATGCAGGCAGGTGCTAAGGTGGCATGGGCAAGTTGTTTGCGCGATAATATTCCGCAATGCTTTCGCGGATACGCTCTAGGCGAAGCCGCTGCACGGGATCCGGGTGCATCCTCTCTACCTCTCTGCATATGTTCTCGACTGCAAAATATAGATTAGAAATCACTGATGTTTGTCACGTCTCCTCACCGCGGCGTACGACCTCCCATTTCCTTCTTTCTTCCGGCGTCATACGCGCTACCTCTTCAGCAGTTAACCTCAGTGAGCTAGGCATCCAGGGCTCTGGGTCCGTTTGGACCCCGACGTCCTTCATCTGGACGTGAGTTGATGCTTCCGGCAGCAGTTTCGACACCATTCTGTCAACCTCCTCCTGGTGAGGAACAATGACGTTGCATTGTTCTACCACAGGAACAGGGTAATTGTCAATTAAAAAATTCAGTTCCTTCCTATATCTGCACTTCATTTCTGGGTCTAAGAAGGCTTGTTGAAGGTTCTGCCAGACTCTGCCAATGGTGTCTTCAGTAACTAAAAGAGCATCACAATATTTCGTCACATTTGCGAGAATTTCAGTTTCTCTATCAAAACACCGAGATGCTTTTCCTTCTAGCCTCCTCAGTTCAATTAATGTTTTTATGGAATAGTGAGTTGAACAAAATACGGGCAATTTTAATTATATCCTGTTCAAATTTGGTCCCTTTGGCCGAGTGACAGAATTGCATTTCATGACGGAATTTCACGAAAAATCCGTTCAATTCTTTTACTCAACTTCCATGACTTCCATCTTTTGACTTCCAACAGTGTCGGCTGCAACTTCCTCTCCTAAAATCCTCTCTAGGGCCATATGCGCGAGGCTATCCCTGCGCAATTATCTCTATGGATTTGTAGGGCAGCGCACTTTTTTGAAACGGACCGATGAAGCGGTGACAGGTACACTCCTCACCCACACTTGATTAAACTCGGTGATAATCGTATTCCTTAAAGCCTATCCGCTAGTTACTCTAGTCCATAATAGGGCCGTTCAGAGATAGCGAATACAGTATGTTTCTTCATTAAATATATACGTGGACATACCTTCAGCATACTTCTGTTGGACATGCATGCAAACCAGTCGAAATGCCTGAGCCTTCTCTTTATCCGTTGTGTCGCGTTTCCAGAGGGCCGAACCGCATTTCTGCAGCACTGTGATAAAGAAGGAAGTTGCGTTCGGCGCAGAGTCCAGAAGCTCGAACTGGAGTTCACGTTTTTCCATTTTCTTCTGAATAGGTCCGGGAGGGGTCCGTGGACAAGTTCAAACAAATTTCTAAAACAGGGATCTTTTTGAAAACGGTCTGGTCACCAATTTATCAACGTCGCGCGCGCAGTGAATGTCTGTTTGCAACTTTAAGCGGCACATGTCTGAGGTATAGGACGCAGTCGCGCGATGACGAGTACACTTTGCACTGATTAAGTAGGTCTTTCGGGAAATGAAAGTGCGGAAGGTAGCATAAGGATGTATGAGCAGATGTGTCTTGTCTTCCTGAAGGATATATGTGCAGAAATTAGAGCATTATATTTTGACAAACGACGAGGAACAACAACAACAACCTTATAGAAATATCCGGTACATTGATAGAGAATTAGGAAAGTATTAAAAGCAAGAAATCTGCGTCAATATGTGTGTTTCTTCGAATGATCAGCCATCGGATTCCGCGCGTGGCTTATCATAAGTCTCGTAGAACAGAAAATGAGTGACGAACGCGACTGCGCAGTATGGCCCATCATCAACGCGTTGTCAACAGCCGCTCACAGGCAACCGATGATGGTCAGGCTGTACGTTGATGGTATGAAGTGGGATGCGCGCGCAAATTGCGCGGTGCTACATGCTTCGGAAGTTTATCGTGACTATGTGGGACAGATGCCTTTGCGCTGTGAAGGACAGAGCTCTGTGAAGCTGAGTGCGATCACTCTTTTCTATCTGTACCTTCTATCTCGATACAACTTTTAATTTTGGATACTGGAAAAAAACGATTCGAAGGCTACGCTACCATGCGGCGAACGCCAAACTGAGCGGTCTGCAAAGCCGGACCTCACACGTGGAATGTAGACAGCTGGCGTTTGCAAAGCAGACAGATGCCATTTTCTGAATTCGCCCATTCGGCTGTGACGGACGCACGCAGATCTGTCTGGTGGAAGAAGCCAATCCCAGTGAGGATGTGTTGGAAGCCTTCGCAGGCGATACTAACTCGCTGTTGATTTGATATGCGACATAACAGTTTATCATTCTGCGTCCTGTCATGTGTCTTCTGATTTTCGCCAATTCTATCTGAATTTGATCATTGGAGCTACTTCTAATCATTGCTTAGACGACTGAATATGAAGCGTGATCTCATTTCACCGATTAATTTTATTTGATTGTCGCGAGTACATCGAGTTCATTACTATCAATCGTTTCAGGCCATGCTCTCTACTTCTCAGAAGGCTGGCGTCAAAAAGAAGAAGACTGTGAGGTTTGCCGACGTTGTGGACGACAGGGAGGGAAAACCTGAAATTATTGAAGTTCCTTATACTGTCCTTCGTGCCAAACCTTCCACTCCTCTAACTCGCTCTCCTCCTAGAACTGTAATGGACGTGTCTTATTTTTCTCTGACGAACGACTTTCAGGAACAGAGATCCAATATAACTGATCTCTTGAGCAAAATTCGCCAGCGTCGGGAATCATCTGTAGCCGACCAACTTCCGAAGATGAAGGAAGCTCGCACAGACGAGCAAAAGTTGCGCATAATTGATGCAATTTTGGATAAACCTGAGCTGGTAGAGCACATCGATCGGGTTCTTGGAAGCGAGCAAAGTGAGCAGTTTTACATTTATTCTAAAGTTCATATGAAGGATTGATTTCAGACGGCTTTGTTTCTGAAGGTGGATTGGATCGCACCAATCGTCATACATCTCGCAGTCGTTGAAGCATCACTCGGATAAAACAAGGATTTGCTGTAATGAATAAATTCATCAAGTATACTCTGTTCGGTGTTAACTTTTGAAAGAACATTACATGGATATAGCATGAAAAGATCCACCTTGAAGAAATACCTTTCAGAACTCTCAACAAGCCGCGCATCTTCTTTAGATGGAATAGGAGATAGAAGCAGAGCTGGTAACCGTAACCGGTCCGTAACCGAAAATTATGATTTTTCAAAATGACGTTTTATTTCCGGACTACGGTCCAGCGGTTGGTTAATGCTCAGGATTGTGAAATAGTTCAGGTCCCGCGAGGTTTTATCTGATTTATGACCAAAAAGGATAACCAAAAGATAAACCAAAAAGGATTGACGAATGCACAATCAGCGGAAGTGAGCGATTGAAGGCACAAACAGGGAAGGCGGTGAGGAATGTGCTCGAACAAACACAATGGAGTTTTGTCCCTCGTTTGTAAACATGATCATTCCGGAGAGAGAATATTGGGAAGAAACAACGATTATGTATCCAATATGGAACAAAGGGTCTACAAGGAGTCTACAAGGAGGGACGTGCATCACAGAACCTTCGAGATTGACATGAGGCAAAGAAATATATATATATAAACAGCGAATAAACAAGAAGAAGAACTAGCACATAGGTGCTAATCGAGTAAAGCATAAACGCTGAGAAGAAGGGTTATTGCGAGAGGCACCCGTTCGCAGAACCATTAGCGTCTAAAAGGGAAGCTATTCTAGACTGAACCAGAATGCTCTTAGGCACCTATGGCGAGCTTGAGCGCCTGGTCGAGATCAGCAATGATGTCCTCCTTGTCCTCACAGCCGACGGACAGGCGGATGAGATTGTCGGTGATGCCGAGCTTGGCACGTTCATCCTCGGGGACTGAAGCGTGCGTCATGACTGACGGAAGCTCAGCGAGACTCTCGTAACCACCGAGGGACTCGGCGAGAACGAACACCTAAAACACGATATAAATGTCACAGTTCGGTGTGAGGAATGGGTCACCTTGAGAGCGGAGAGGAACTTGCGCGACTCTTCAAGACCTCCCTTCAGGTAGAAGGAGATCATACCACTCATCCCCTTGGTCTGCTTCTTATGCACGGCGTGCTGCGGGTGCGACGGGAGTTCGGGGTAGTAGACTTTCTCGACAAGCGAGTGCGCTTCGAGAAACTTGGCTACGTCCAACGCGTTTTCCATGTGCGCACGCATACGCAAATGCAGGGTCTTGATTCCTCGGTTGACCAGGTAGCAGTCAAAGGCGGAGGGGACGGCGCCAACTGCCAACTGCTGGAAGAAGAGATGCTCGTCGATCTCCTTGTTGTTGGTGATAACGGTGCCCATGACGACGTCGGAGTGACCGTTGATGTACTTGGTAATCGAGTGGATCACAACATCAGCTCCAAGAGAGAGAGGGCGCTGAAACCGAAATGTTACTTGGCTTGTACTGAGCGGGATAAGTACCTGGAAGACAGGCGACATGAACGTGTTATCCACAACAATGACGATGTCCTTGTTGAACTCGCGGGCGGCGTTTGAAACGGCCTCAATGTCGACCACCTTCAGCAGAGGGTTTGACGGACTCTCCAGCCAGACGAGCTTGGTGTTTGGCTTAAGAAGCTTCTTGAACTCCTCGATGTTAGTGAGGTCGGAGAAGGTGAACTGCAGTCCATTCTTGGGAGCAAACACACGGCGGAAGAGGCGCTGAGTACCTAAAAGCATATTTGTGTACTCTCCGTGCGTAAGGAGCTTAATTTGTGGCGGATAGTAAGAGTAAATAGGAAAACGGAAGCGGCGATCACTTACCTCCGTAGACATCGTCCGAGCAAATGACATGGTCGCCGGTGTTCAGGTAGGAGATCATGGCAGAAGCAGCGGCCAGTCCACTTCCGAAGACGCGTGCATTATCGGCTCCCTCGAGTGCGGCCAGGTTCTTCTCGAGGACATCGCGGGTAGGGTTTCCGGCGCGGGAGTAGTCGTGACCTTTAGGCTCCGCAGGCTTGTCCTGCTTGTAGGTTGTCGACAGGGAGATCGGGGGAACAACCTAGACATTTCAATGAGCGTAGCGCCATCACTATTTTACATACCTGATTCATGTCCCATTGTTCGGGCTCCTGTCCGACGTGGATAGCGAGGGTTCCAATTCCGGGGAACGACTGGAAGGCCATTTCGACACTAGAGAGGACAGATGGGCTGAAAATAGAAAGTGGATATTGGTGGTTCGGGTCGACACGCAAACTGAACAACGGCGTGGCACGGCAAAAGTGCAAGCTAGTGCGGAAGCCACGGGGCAGACAGATCAAAAACCAGCGTCACCGCCACCCTCCGCACTATGTAATAATGTCTGCGGGGAACCAATGCGGCCAATCGCAGGTGCACAGTGAAAAGGGTGACAGGACATCATTCTTGCGATGGCGGTGCGCCAGCCACGTCTAGGGTTTGTGCCCGCCTGGCCATGGCATGCTGCAAATGTGATCAGCTATCAGCTTATATCGACGGGATCAAGTTGCGGAGGGGCGGACCTTCCCTCGCGCTGCTCTGGCGAACGACTCCGCCCAGCTGACCTTTGTCGAGTCTGCGCCGTCAAATGCAGAAACTACAAGGAAGCGAACACGTTCGCTGGAAAAGCAACACAATAAATGGATGGCTGACAATTTGGAATTAAGTAGACGCAAGCCAACAATGCCATTAGCACTTCAACAATGGCGATGGCAAAAATAGTTTCAATGTTATCGCTGCGGGACACATTACATTTCCCTAATGTGCTTCCGGGTTTTTTTACGGAAGTCGAGTAGTCGGCAAAAACGAGACGAAGTGGGGAAGTCGGAAGAAAATTGGACGATTCCGAGTCCAAAATGTGAGTGGTTGTCGCCTAGGGATTCAGTCGAACGCCTTAAACTGTTGTTTTATTCTCCGCCTCAATGGCCGGCGATTGTCCAGTGTCGATGGAGTTCTAATGGAGACGTTATTTACGGCGTTTTTTTTTCAACTTTCAACGTTTGTTTTGCACTTTTAAACGATTTAAGAAAACTATTGCTTTCAAATGAGAAAGGCGGATTTTTCTCAGAATTTTACGACTTAAGCAAGAACTACCGTGCACCTTGGCTACAGTACACAGCTCGGCTCTTGGCGACTTGCCACAAAGAGGGTTGCATTTTGAGATATCTGTTGACCTGCGTTTGTGGCCGCACCTTGTTTTTGCATAAACACCCCGCTCCCTATGCCTAGGCTTCGGCACCACCACCGCTCCCTGTCACAGTTCCCTGTCCACCTACGCACTTGCTGCACTTTTTGGAAATACAATCCCGCAATTTGGCGACATATGTCATCATCCCCTTGACGCACACCGTGCGCGGGTGATGCAATGTTTCATCAGTTAGCTGGACCCGAAAGCTTCAGTCAACTAACCACTCCAACATGGTGCGAATCCATTGTTCCCTAGACGACCGCACACGCGACGCTTTTGACAACCCACGTGTGCGGGGCAAAGATAACAAACGTGCGGCGATTGTGATAACAAACGCTCATGCGGCAGGCCGACCTCTTATGTCCCTGTTCGCTTGCAGGAAAATCGATGGCCCTCGAGAAGAAGCTCCACCGGCCTAAAAGTTCACGCGAACGCAAAAATTGTCTGCGCTGGCAGACAAACGGCGTTTTTACGATCCGAAAAGTGCAGATCGCACAGATCAGTCACTGCTTCCTGTTTTAGTTTCGTTTTAAATTTTTCACGTTCTATTTTTTCTAATTCGCACAAAAAACGAGTCGCAACAGTGTGGGACATGTGTGTGTTTTCTGTTTTCCTCGCACAACTCCAGAAAATGACGTCATTCGCACTTCTCAGAAGTCTACTTTGTGCTTTGAGAGTCTGAGCGAGTCAGCGCTAAGAAAGAAGAGAAGTTTGTGCGTAGTGTGCACGGCACAAATCACAACTGGAAATGTGCTGGTCAAAGGAAGCGATGCGAACAAAACCAGGAAGAGAGGTGTTGTTGGAAAACATCGGATCGTGAATATTGAAAGGGGAAAACGAGTTAGTCTCCACACTGTTGTTTTGGGTTGATATGGCTGAGGGGAAGCAAAAGTTATAATGCCAATGTAGGACTTGGCGGTTATGATCGGGACACAAACAGGTTAGAAGGTGTAAATGAATTCCTTGGTTACCATTACACCACATTTCGTAATGGTTGGTGGACGGAAATGCTTTAGAATCAAAACATTACGATCTTTACATTGCTCAAAAAATAGCCGATCCACAAAAGATGCTTGGCAGCCTATAAGCAATTCCCAACAAAACCTGCTTGACTTTTTCTAGAAACGCAGAGTTCAAAAAGATTTTTTATACTTCAGAAATACATACTCAATCTGTGTTTGGCACTAAAAAATGGAAAAAAGGTTTATAGTTCATAAAAAAACAACCCCATTTGATATATCCAAATAATCTACACACCAGACATCAAGTTTTTGCTTGATATGACTAAAAACGGATTGCGCAGATAGAAGTTTTTCCCCCAAATCACGCTATCTCCCCACATCACTGGGTGCCACTTATCGCAACCGCAATCGAATGATGCTTGTGTCTGACTTCCCTATTCGTTAAAAATCCATCAGCGCCTAAAGATGGTGCATGTCTGGCAGCTGGAAAGCGGACTCCTCGGCCTGCCAATCACTCTTTGCCGACTCCACGTGCTCGGTGCTCAACAGTTCAACGACGATGATCAACTAACATGCGTTCGAAAATATTTTTCTTCTCGGATTGTACTTCTTACGTGGAGCGCCGATTTTTGATTTCGAGAACGATCAAAACGTGGCAATAACCAGGTCTAGGCGTCAACCGATGAGATATCGGTCCAATCGCTGAGGCGACCATTAAGACGCGTTTGTTTGATTATCGCCTAGTCGGCCGCTTCGTATTGTTGTGGGCTGGTATTTCGTTGAAACAAGCGCTTTTCTGCAGACGCCCCCCGGCGAGGGCCCATTTTAGAGGGAGATCAAGGTCTTCTTCTACACTCTAGCCGTGAACCTGTGAACTCTAGGGAATAAGCACTCATGGGGACTTATGGGGAACGAGGAACCGACATCACAGATCATGCAAAGTGTCCGCACTGATATCACGTTGTCATGTCGATAAAAGGGTTTGATGTTTGTGACGCCTCGTAAACTTTCACTATATGCCGTAAATAGGTCATTTCAGTGCATGTAATCGTTCAACTGTCCAAGAAAGACTCGAAATGCTTTGTCTTCCAGATTCCAAGGTTCCAAAGTCACCCTGTGGAGCATTGCATATGTGAAAATCATATATAAAATATTTATAGATGTGTGGGTAGTTCATTAAGATAAAAGATAAACAATGGAAGCCTAGATTTGTCTACTCGTCGTCCGAAGCTGGAAATGTTGATATGTGTGCTGAACGGCTCTGCCCAATCGATGAAACTATTGTTAGCGGCGAACGTGACTGTTGCTTCGATAGTCAAAACAACGCACACACGGAAATTAAAAAAAGCTGTGGGTCAGTGCAGTGCCACAGACGAAATTCTTTAGAACATTAATGACTAATCCCATACGCTTTCAATGGGCGATCAACCGATCGTTTTTATAAATTTGACGGCGACGATGAATGCCGAAGCGAAAAAGCGAGGCGACCTTTGTGACGTACATGAGGACCGCTTAAGCTAGAATTTTGGAAGAAAATCTAGTTTTACAGTTTGATAAAGCTTCCAAGAGAAAATTTAAAAAAAAAACACTTTAAGCATTTCTCCCGGATTACAGGCCGTTTAAATTTGTGTTTCGGTTGTGGTGCATGTAGCAATCACTACAAGTTTAGGACAATTAGAGTCAACAAGTCAACACTCTTCCGTAAATTTTCCTGCGTTAGATCCGGTGGATCTTATCATCACGCGATCCACTTTCTTTCTCCTTTAAGGTCACATTAAGGACAACTTTCCATCCATCAGCGAACATCTGGGTTCTTTCAGTTTAGTACTTCGAAAACGACCTGTCCACTTCTAATCAAGTTCATGTGCAAAGCCGCGTGCCATCGCAGACCATTTATTCTGTTGTTATTTCGCGATGAAACCAAAAGAGTGCTGATTCAGTAGGCACAAGATTCCTCCATGAAGTCGTCATCGATCTGTTGGTATAAATGGCGACTGTGTTTCGTGATTCATAAAAGTGGCACCACCCGTTGTTCGGGTCCAGATAGAAGAAGGAACACTTGATCTTTGACTTGATTTAACAAACAAAATGCAGGATACACCTAAGAAAGACTGAGGAGATAGTGTTATTTCCATTGAGAGATGACAGTTAAACTTCTAACATCTTTAAAAGGTCTTACAATGCTCGAACGGCTTCAGTTCAGCATTTCCGCCAGGAAGTTCTCCATCACCTTCCACGAGCGTTTATCCGTCCGGGAGTCGTATCCGACACCAGGCAAGTTCAGCGCGTCAGAATCTTAATAAAAACGATGCACGACTTCCATTCATCTACTCTTACGTGGCATCGTGAATCCATGCTTTGCCCCTCCATAGGACGTAAAGCTGAAGTCGGCGCTGCGAAGTCGCATTTCCTTCATGAAAGTTTCGACCTAAACTAGATTAACCACGTAAATGCTGGGAACATCGCACCTGGGCGGCAGAAATGTGCGAGTCTGCATCACCGTGAAGGACACAAATAGAGGCCTTCAGAGGGGCGAGATCCTCGAGCGACTCCTCGCCAGGCAGAGGTGTCAGGGTTCCGTGGAAACTGACGACGGCTTTGAGGGGCAGCTGATGACGGACCATGTCCAGCACACAGAGTCCGCCGAAGCAGAAGCCGATCGCCGCTATCTGTGCGCAAAGGCTAGGATTTAATATTTTTTATGTATATGCTGTTTTTATGCTGTTTGAAATCTTTTCATCGCTTACGCTCAGGAATCCTCTAAAATTCTTGTAGGTCACTGTAAGTTCGAAATGAATTACAGTTAAATTATTAATAAGAACTGTGAGCCTTGTATCTGAGAAAAAAAAATAACGGAAACATCAAAAAAAGATTCACTTTCACTAGTTTACCCAAGGTGCAGGTTGCTTAAATGCCGTGAACGACAACAACTTTGTGCGCGACTGATACCTGCTGTGTGTCTACGTTATCGAGAGCGGCGACGTAATCGAAGGCCCCCTTCAATCGTCGCTGCAACTCCCCGCAACGGTCGGCTATCAACGGCTTTAGCAGAGTGAAGTTCTCTTGCACATTCGTTCCGCGTTTGCCTTTTCCGTAAACATCGGCTGCGAACGCGACGTAACCAAGCTGTAAACAGGAGAGTGTAATGGTGGCAAAACGTTAGTGACAGGCGATACCTCGGCCAACTTCTCAGCCTTTCTTATCTCAAACTCGACGCATCCATAGAAAGCATGGAGCACAAGCACGGCCGGGAGCTTCTCCTTCTTGGGGTTCCTGAATGAGAAGATTCAAGTAAGGGAAAATGGCCGTTTCACTTACTCAGGGACGCAGAGAACTCCTTCGAACACATTTTCGCCGATTTGGTATTCGACCGTTGACTTGACAACCATATTTCACGGTATCACTTTAAGGCGATTGCTGACTGTGATGCTCTGCGCTGTACATATATGTGCGGAGCGCGCAGCCGTAGTTTGTGTGCGCGAGCAAACCGATATTGAAGATGCAAAGTACAGAGCAAATAATTTAGCTTTCATTTATTTTACAAGCCCGCCTGCTGGTTTGGTCAATTTTCAACTTTATAATACTACGCCCAATCGTTGAATCCATTAATAAAAAATAGAAAAAAAAACACTAAAAGAGTTAATAGTAAAATAGCGAAATTGTTAAAATGAGTTTTTCCTCCTTGTTACAAGCGATTCATCTCCGCTTCTGTGGTTGCTCTACAGCTAGAGTTAGGTTTCATTTGGTTCGCACCTAGCAAGTCATAAGAAATTGAAAATCTTTGGGTGAGTTTTGGGTAGGGTTAAAAAAACGGTGTGTTAGGAGAAGAGACCGCTAGCTACCAAAGCGTCCTACGGGTTTTTGCCTATACATGAAAATCGCGAAAAACATAACAAGGCAAGGAAATAACAAGGCAAAAATAACAAGGCAAGGCAAGAAATAGTGTCATTTTAATGAGATAACCCAGCACAAGAGATTCTGTAAATATAATTGTATACAGGCAAATTTTATAGGCACCATGACCGTATTGATGCTTGTGGAGCAGCATCGATCTTCTCATATTAACGTAGGTATCGCCACCCATACATAGCTGTCTCATCAGGTCCGTCTGCAATTCCAAAGAATATTAAATGACGACGTCATCTGACAACATTACTCACGATTAGGCTTCATCATAGTCACGCGTATCACACTTTCGGGGACCTCTTCTCTGAAGGTATCAAACTCGCTCGCTTCTAAATCACCTTCTTCGAAGATTATGTGCGTCAGGCTGTAACATGTGCAATGTTCGCTCAGGATTAGGCGATACTGGTACAAACCACTTGCAAGAGTTAAAAATGATCCGTAGATTGTCCCTGGTTAAGTTCGTGCAGAAGGACATGGTTAGCTGAAGAAGACGTTGATTCAGTGCGATGCTGGACGCAATGTCAGGAAGGGAGAGTCGCTCAACAGTCAGATGCTGCAATGATAACTTCACCAGTTGTTTACAATTCCTTAACACATACGGTCAAGGACCTAGTACTGCTAATGATAGAAACAACAACGTCTGCAGGGATTGGATCCGTTGTGCAACTCAGAGTCAACTGCGAAAGTCTTGCTTTAGAAGGGTTAATTGCCATAGCAACCGAGTCCGCCTCGATCTAAAAATCCTATCTTTACTTGGGTCAACTTTTCGAGAACCTCACCGCACAATTATCGATCTTGAGGCTTCGGACTCCACGTGCTATGATGGAGTGAACCACAGAGCAGGGCAGTGCTTTGGAAAGCGTCACATCCTCCCACAATTTTTGGTTAGCGTATGCAATCTGGTGCATTCGAGAGCAGCTTAACATCAGATTCAACAAGGACCCTCTTGGCAAGAAAGTCATCATGATCATAAGAATCTCAACAGGGATTTTTCCTGCTTGAAACGCATCGAGCTGCTCCGAAACAGCGGTTCCTTTTCTTTGCGAGACCATCATCCGTTTTGCAGTCCATCCACGTGTTTTTCCCCGCAAAAGCATCGCCCTCTTCAGAATCCGTTTTCCACGCGCTTGTCGCTCCGAGAGCATCATCTTCTTAACAGTCCGCTTTCGTCGTGCTTTATGAGTAGGACCCATAATCGCTATTAGCGGATTTACTCTGAAACATGTATGTATTAATTTAGTTGCGCGCGCAGATTATGCTTTCCTAGCTTCTATCTAGCTTGTAGTATTACATAAAAGGACCACCGCGAGAGAAATTCTTGCAAAGAACAGAATTAATATGTTCGCTAGCGCGCGCAAACGTCATTGACGTCATTTGTCGCATTGTTTTCTGTGTTTACGCTAGGATCGTCGACGCAGCAGTACACTATCTACTTCTACGCTTGCACCTACACCGCGGTGAGTCATAGACTAGAACAGCCAGCGTCCACTACTGTGGTGGGCATTGCACGTTCCGCACGACAAGATGCTGATCGCCGAAATCTGCACACTCAGCATATGGGAGCTTCTCATTACTCTAAAGTTTGTGTAGCCAATAATTAGGCGGGAATGCAAATAAGGAACGAGTCGATTCCGCTTACGGAGACGTTCGCTTTTGATTTGTCCAGAAGCGGCAGCCGCCAAAGTTCGTGTTTTGTCTATCGTGACAGGACCCTTATTCAAACCGTCTGAGTGTGTGCGAATCTACACACTTATTCAAATCATGCATATATAATGAGGTGCGCCCGCTGTCAATGGCGATTCGAAAAAGTGCGTTGAGAGTGCGTTGTTCTTCTGTGAACACTGGTTGAATTGAGAGCGACTACTATGTGCGCGTAGAGAATGGTATGTATCTAGAAATGCGAAGAAAGTTGTACGATGATGTCATCTGGCAAAGATATATTGATATCAGTATGAAGAAGACATTTTCAAACATGATACAGACATGCATGTTCACCGGTACTCATCCAACAGGGGCTGGCGGAGGCGGAGGAAGTTTGCTTCGAACCTCCTCCGGAAGAGAATCGATCACCTCCTTGATCTTGTAGTAACGGTCGTGGAAACCGAGCGAACGATCTTCGTGGATATTGCGAAGTTTCTCTTGGACCTAAAATGAGAGCGTTACAAAAATAGCAGCTTTGATGCATACCTCTGGTGGGATGAGCTCAAATCCGGGCGGAGGGGGTGGAGGAGGCAGAAGGCGACGGAGATGTTCAGGGAGACTTTCGATCACAGCGCGGGTCTGATCCTGCTTCTGCTGCCAGGTGAGTGATCGGTTACGGGTTATAGACTTCAGTTTGGCTTGAACGTCCTCCGGAAGATGGTTGAATCCTGGCGGGGATGGCAGACGGTCAAGCACTTCGTCAGGAAGCGAGGACATGACCTCATCAATTTTACGGTTCTTTTCCTAAATTGCCGCCAAATTACTATCTTAGGCATAGGACAGATCACAGACCATGAAATCAAGAGAGTTATCAGCGTGGATAGCCCTTAATTTTGTGACGACATCAGCGGGGAGAACTTCGGCAAATCCGGGAGGGAGGTCCTAAAAATTATGTGTTGACGGATTGACAGAAACATAACACGCAGTTAAACAGCTTGTAAAGACTTACTGGAATGGGAGCTGGCATCCCTGGGTGCGGAAATCCCGGCGGAGGTTGAAACTGTGCCATAGCGTGTCCGAACAAGAACACCACTACGATGACCTCTCGAACTGTCATAGTGAAAACCGACACTTTAGACTCCGTCTTCGTCTCTTATATACCTATCTCGGTGATCAACGCCACAATCTATTTACTCTCCTCTAATGCATCACACAATAGGAGACAAGCACCCGAGATTGCACGGTGCCTCCTTTCCTCATCGCCAAACAGCGAGTCTTTTTTGAGCGTTTGTTTTTGGAAAAGGAATAACAGTAAAGAAGAGACTCAAAGCACACATATGTTCGCGAACCGATATGACCAGCTTCTGACACAAAGGAAAGTCAAATAAACATTTGCGGACAGTCAAAGGAGTATGAAGTTCAAAGGACTCACGACAAATGACACCGATTTGTGACCGCAGGAAGAGGGTGGTCCGTTTCTTGCGCTTAAGAGAAAAAAAACTAAAGGGCGGCACAATTTTCCGCGAATATAAGAGCCGAGTGGAGGCTGTGAAAACCATTGGGAAACAAGAACAGTGGAAATCGTGTCGCAGACTTGAGTCTACCTAAGGCTTGCGTAGATTATGTGAACATTGCGTCTTGTCCTGTGTTTCGCGTATTAGCTGTTTAGTATTGACAGACCCAACGAAGCCCAAAAAAGTAGGCAGCAAGTATTTTACACAAGATCTCAAGAGGTTCACGTCTCTACAATAAATGTCAAAGTGTTTAGAGTAAAATTTCACTTTTCTACATCCAAATCAACATTGAAGTGATGGACATGTCTGCTGCGTTTGTCAAGGCGCTGACAAGGGGGCACTCTGATGGGACAACCGATTTAAACAATGATGTATTTTTTCTTATAAGGATAGAATTTTTCTTCAAAACAAACAACATGAAAGAGCGACCATGAGCTGGCATGGGTTGCCCAGAGAATACCTTAATTTCGGATCTTCAAGGGCAAACAAAAATTGAAATAATAAAATATGGTTGTGCCCACAGAAACTGCGAAGTGTTATCCTAATGAAAATAACAAAACCAGAACTGGTAAAACCTCGCCGTTCGAAGGAAGATGACTCACACATTCCGGTACAGTCATTGCTACCTCCTCCTTGGAAAAGACAAAGACTAGTAAACTTCTACCACTCTCTCTTGGCCGGTGAAAGCTCCCAAACTGGAATGAGCAGCAACGACGATTTTGTCGAGACACTTGAATTGAGTTGAGCTTGTTTGACCACCTAAGCCATATCTGTTAGTGCAAAGACTAGTAAGCTTTTCCCAATAGCTCGGTGATACCGATGGGAACATGATCTTGTCAGGAGTATTTTCTATGACAACCCATTCTATGACAGTCGTGTCTGGCAGCAAAGGTTAAAGGAAAGAGCATGTGGACATTTCCATGTTTGTATGAAAAAACACGTAAAATTTTTGTCAAATAATGTGCTAATTTCTTATCAGTTACTGTATTACTCAAATGCATTTTGCACACTGTCGTTCCATCCTAAGCCGACGACAAATGTGAGTGGGTTATTCCCGTCACGTCGGTTAGTCAATGCTTACGCAGAGATTATTGTATGCGCCCGGCGTCGAGGCTGTCTAGGTACATGCAACCGACGACAAAATCAAACATGACAAGGAATCCAGTGAGTGGGGACAGCTTTGTGGAACATGTCGTTCTTCAATTTCCGACCCAACTAACATTGTCAGAAGTCCTTCATAAACGAATCAAGGAGACCTCAGGAGATAAAAATAAAAATTCATAGAGGCTGCATAGCTCGAGGCTGATTTGAGAAAATCTGGGTCATGACTTTGACGATAAAATCACATTCATTAAAGGGACGTCTTCAATGGAGCTGATCTTTGCTTCTATACGTGTAGAAACAAAATAAAGCGAAAACTGGAATTTCTCGGGACGCTCACATTAGTCTCTATGCTGCTTGAGCCCTTTCTTCCCGAACTGCACCTTGGAAAGCAATTGTCATCCTGACGCAGTAGTACTGCCTATCGTCTCGCCGCTAAGCCTCTTACAAGTGTGAGAGAAAGATAATTCAGGGATCAGTCATTGTTGCCCGAGTTCGAACTTAACACTCGCGCCTTCTTTTGACGTCCTCCGGCGGTCCCTGTCCTGAGATGCGCAAAGTTGATAAGCTCGAGAGAGTTACTCACTCAGGCGTGCTGCTCTGATCATTATCACTTGTTTTGGCATGTTCGGTGGAAAACAACGTCCTAGGAGGCCTCACGTACCATGGGATAGCTTCCTCGTTCATATTTGTTTCATTCAATGCATGGAAGATCAAAGATTCGTATCAGCATGACGTTAGGCGGTTAATCACCATTTGATAATTCGATCTGCCGTCATCATGGCCGTCATCCAAAAGGTCTTAAGGAAGGACGGCTTGCCTCGAACCCAGCAGATTCTGCCCCGTTCTTTCCCGAACACTCCGATGGTGTTCTCTTATGTTTTGCGAATGGCTGTCGCTCCCACAAATAGACAAGGTTGATAAGTGGTCGTTTGCCGTGTTCCCCAATCATATTCTCGTAGCAATGACTCACGAGACTGATCTTGTGGAAGAATTTAACCGGGAGTCCGGAATTGCGTACGTTCACTACGCGGTTGCAATTCTTTTCGCCCACTTCGTTCTTTATTCGCTGGAACACGCATTTCTGCACAAATACGTCGGGTTGCAAACTGGCCAAAATAGTCTCGCGCGTTGACTGTTCAGCGAGGCACCACAACGATGACGTTGTTGACGCTGCACGTGTGTTGTTGCCCAAATAATGACACTTCACAACTGTCGAGAACGAGGTATATATAAGGGGCAAACGCTGCGCCTCGGCATTTCACGCGCCGGAACGCGTTCCTCTTTTGAACTCTCGCGCGCCCTGTGACCAAGCAAAACCTCAAGTGACCCCAGCGGTGTATTTTGTGCGTACTAGTTGAATTTCATAACTCACCTGCGATGGCACAAACAGGCTGCCGAGGGTGAGAAGAGACTGTTTGTTTGAGGTAGTAGCAATGAAAAGAGCCCCTTTGACAGAGGGTGATGTCAGCGACGGTACTTTCTGTGGCGCCATGCCAGCTTAGCGATGTTTTGGCTTAGATTTCGCAACGGTCGACTGCGAGTGTCAAAATCCTCTTTTGCCCTCGAGTTGAGCTATTCGTAAACGAGATGATTCATGCGGCACTATTTTTGCACAAAATACGGCATGGGTTCCTTTGATGTTTTGGTATTTTCACCATGTGAGGGCGAGAGCACAAAAACGTGAAGGAATGTCTGCTTATCATGGCCACTTTCCGAATTCCGGGCGACACCCACGCGGGGTCCGTGACGCATGCAGCAATGAGATCATAGGTCCGAGACTGTGAGGAGTTTACACGGCCCCACGGGGAAAGGTGAAATGTTGTCCAATAAAATTTATTGCAGTGCACACAAGGGCGGTTGCCGCCAAATACATATAAGTCTCATACTCGTCTTCGAATCCGTCACTTCGCCGCTCTCCCTTTTTGGCCGTGTTCGAGCAAAAAAGAGCGAAACCTCTAAGCTAACCTAAAGTGTCCTCGTCACTCACTCATCTGTCCCACTTCGGCCGACTGACTCATTGCCGAGTTCGGCCATCCTCGGTCCAGTGATCGCTTTTCGACTAATCCATTTCTCAAATACAGTTTTGCTGCTGACAGATTCCGTCTGCCCTCCCCCCTCAGCACTTTTTTGCGTTGCCACTTCGCGCATTCAACAGACACGGAGGTTCGCTCCGCCCTTCTAATCATAGAGAATAAAACCTTGTCGCAACATCTGATGTCACACCTTTGGCGTTCTTCGGTCCTCGTGGACCGGGCTAATCGGCGCGACCACCTGCCCGACCGATTTCTACTTCGTAGCTCCATTCGCGACATACATTTAATTCCTTAGACTCTGTTTGTTCTTGGGCTCGCGATGCCGTACCTCGTCATCTGGTTCCACGCAAAGCGTTCTTCACCGTTTGCTCACAGGTTGTTCCGCAAACGATTCATTTTATGGTATGAAAAACTATTTTGGCGAAAGGTCGCGTCTGTTGGTTTTTTCGCTCTCGCGAAAGACGCTCCCTCCGTGCTTATCAGCAACTTCCTCCTCTTCAGACCGCTCACAGACCGCCATAAGCATTGTTTTCAAAATGATCGGAATCATGAACGTTCCCTGCGAGTCGCCCGCCGAGTTCTACGGCGCACCTGAACCGGCGAAGCTTCCCAGCAAAGGTGGCCCACTGTCGCTGTTCTGGCGCCGCAAGAGCAGCCATCAGATCGACTATCTCCAGGACGGGCGCAAATTGAGTGACGGAAAACTGATGCAGGTATGTTTATGAGCTCTGAAGCGTCTGGTCACCGCGTCACCTTCAGAAGACTTCGGCTCCTCAACTCTGGGAGCAGCTCCTAGTGCGCACGTTCGTTCACAAGATGGAAGACGAAATCCAGAGCCCCATTGACCAGTACGAGTCCATTCAGAAGGAATTCGCGAAACTGACCCTCGAACGTGAGCACATTGCATGTTCTATCCCTTCTGACGGCTGCGTTTCAGGCCAAGGATCCCTGTCGAAGTCGACATATTCACTCGTATCCCAGGACAGGCTTTCCAGCTCGTGCCCCAAGTGCTGCCCTGACGACTGCTCGCTGAGTTCGCCCAACAAGCTTGCCCCGCGTATCCCGCGGCACAGGGCGCACTCCACCTGCACGGCCATGGAGTACCCGCCGAAGAAGTAAGCACAACGCCACATATCTTTTCATGGTCGTCCCCAAAAAATTTATTTTCCCAGAACCTTCAGTGTATATTGTCACTTTCTGCAACCACAGTGAGCGAACTTCGGCTTTCAAAGAAGTATTCCTGTATCAGTCAAGTGCTTTAAATGGAAAGTTGTACAAAATGCGTCGCATATTATGATATTTACCAGACATTATGATCCATAAATAGCTTTTCCAACTGGTTGCCCTAACGGTGCGTGATCACATCGGTTGCAATGTCGTCGATTCTAGCCGCAGCGGACTTTGCTCACATGGATTGTTTGTGGAATTTGGCGCTCTGGAGACAGTAGCACATGATAGTCAGTTTACCCATGTTTTCGACCCCTTGCAAGTACTTCTCTCACTGCAGGGGTCCATTCATATTTGGCACGTATTTGCGAACATGGACACGGGATTAATCGCTAAGTGTGTTACCGATGTTCTGTACAACAATGGAGCGCACCAGAACTGTGCTGAATGTCGAATCACATCACGTCGTGCGCATTCCAAAGGCTCAAAGGCCGGACCGAGTCAAAATTCAGATGACTAACGTGAGTGACAGTTGTGAATAATACTTCCGTGTAAGACGTCTACCGTACACTTAAGCCTTTGCATGTTTCGTTTTTTTTCGTCAGCTTTTAGCAGTACTATGAGTTGTGTAAAAAAAACTAAAGGAATTCTGAAAGAACCAATTGACATAGCAGAGAAAACTCCTGGTACCGCAGGTTTCACGATGTGATTATTGTGAAATCATACAGTTCCTGATGTATGATACTGCTGTTGTAATCATGAATAGTTTGTACGTTAAGAACATTGTCTTGATGCCAAGCATTGAGAGCTGAAGGAAATGAGATATTTATTCATTTCTGGGCATAATAGAAGGAACATTAGAACATGAACAACAGAATCGGAGCTGAACCGTTCCTCGCTTCGCCGGTACAGGTGCTCCGTAGAACTCGAGGTCTTCGCCTCAAGATTCGTGCGTTTAAAGCTTTGAATCCGCTAATTTGGACCGTCACACAACGCTATTTCCAGGAAATGACTGTAGAAAAGGCGATTCTTTTAGCTCAAGCATCGTTACGATTAAGGCTAAAGCCAGTTAAGAATCGACGAAGCATCATCTTAACTGCAATTCTAAAGATCCCTTTATGTTGTCATCTTTAGATGATAAAACGCACTGCAAAATGAAAAACCGTGATCTACCGAGCATAGATCAGACCATTTTAGGGGAAAACATCGTTCCACTCCTTTATAGTGACTTGTCGTCAAATTCGACATTTTAGTGGCAATAACAAAACACAATAAGCAGAACAAGATTGTTGATGGAATTGCAATTTTATCTTAAAACATTCTACCATGGCAAGACAGCGGCAATAATTAAAATTGCACATATGACATTTTAGAACATTTTGATAGAAGTGGTTGTTATTTTTTTTGCATAACACGTTGCACGTTGATCTCTCATATAATATGTTAATTCGAGTTAAGTCGGTTGCCAAGATGTTTACGCTCCAATATGCCACCTTTGCCTGGTATAAAAGGGACAACGGCAGAATGGAAGTAAGGACTCTTGAAGCCATGAGATTCATCCTGCTCTTCCTGCTGCTTTCAACTATCTTCGTTTACGACGTAGATTCCTACTTGCACCGTCATGCTAACAAGACTACTCATCATACTAGACCGTTGGTTACTTGCTTGTCGAAAAAGGCAACTTTTACTGTTTAGGAAACGATGGGGATACGGCTACGGGGGATGGAATGGATTTGGAGGCATGTATCGCCCTTGGAACATGGGCTACGGAATGGGGATGCCCTGGGGCTGGGGCGGCATGTGGGGCTGAGGTAGGTTGATTGTGGAGAAGATGCGCAGGACTATACCTATTTCTTTATATTTGTCGTAAGCATTTCAGGTTTACAATGCGCCAGAAGGCACGAAGCACTTACTCATTGTTATGCATACTCATTTTCCTTCTCCTAATAAATGTACAATGGAGCATTGTCATGGAGGCTAAAAAGGCTAAAAATAGCAAGTACCGACAACCGTTGCAAATGTTGATCAACGGTCCATCCTGGTAGATGCTCATGATAAATTACGTGCGGTGTTTTCAACAAGCAGAAGAAAGTTCATTCTTTGCGCGTAGTTACTCATTTCCCGTTTGGAGGCATCTGTCGGGGACATGCCATTCTGTTTGGCGATAGAATCAACAAACAAGGAAGTGTGGAATCTTTGCTCCTGGTAACAACGTCAGGACAAGGTATGGGTGGAATTCCGTCTTCCGAACGTCCATCGGCAGAAAACTGACTTCCATCCGTCCCTGGTTACAACCATCAACATCGACGCACAGGTAGTACATGTGACGCAACTCTATAAAAGGATACAGAGGCATGTGGTACATCGTAAACAGTCCGACGTCATGTGATCCTTTGCTGGCTCAAGGTCGGGTAGTATGCGTAGCAAAGTTCCGACAATTCTTTGCACTTAGTTTGCCAAACCATACGTGTTTGTGTGTAATTCCTGTAGTATGTACTTCCTAGCATGGCGACACTGGTCGATCTGTCTTTGTGAGGTGCTTTACTTTTTAGAGCAAGGAAAAATAAGACTTGTACCTTGCAAAAAAATGTAGTGCAAAAGTTCAGGGACAACTAATTAGCACATAGTTGAAGTAGTTAAAACTTTGGTTAGTGGTTAGATTTTTTAGTGGTTAAAACTTTGGTTTAGTTAAGCAATCTTACGCTAGATTTTTGTGGACGCTGGAAGCAGATATTAACGTAAAAAATACCGTAACCCGATCTACTTTACATAAATGCATATTTGGACAACTGACTATCTTAGCTTTGAAAGGAGACCTCGTAGTGTCTTTGTAGTGAAAGCTTTCGCACTGCTATTTAGTACCACTTTAATATTTAGTGTATTCATGAGCTATTTGCTTCCGCTTACCTGCCTTGTATTTGTTCATTGCCATTCACACAGAATGGACAAAAACCCAACCATCCATTCCATTTGTTGTTGTCTCCTTTTTACATTTTTTATTGCTTCCAGACCAAAACAAACAGGCGGCCCATGGTGCTTTCAGCATTGTTCCGATAGGAATGCACAAAATATCTCTCCGGATCATTGACTAAAGACCTACTGCAAAGCACTGCAAAATATCACAAAGAAGAACCGACAGTAGTTAAGATCTTTGATGTCTTGAGACGTCTTTGAGCTAATCGATCATTATGTTATGCGGATACGAAGCCATAAGTCTTTATTTTTGCAAAATTTTATAAGTACAGTAATATATGAACACTGTCATAAAATATCGTATGAAAGTTAGAGCTTTCATTTAATCCATATTCTAGTAACGTTGGCCGGTGAAGGTAGTATACCGTAGGAGGGGTTCACTTCTTTCCCCATCCCCAGCCCCAGCAGCATCCCCAACCCCATCCCCATGGTCGCCACCAGGGCCTCCAGAATCCATAGCGCTCCACGCGATGTCTGAAATGCTCATCGTCCATTATGCAAAATTAC
Source organism: Steinernema khuongi (assembly GCA_016648015.1). Lineage (NCBI taxonomy): Eukaryota > Metazoa > Nematoda > Chromadorea > Rhabditida > Steinernematidae > Steinernema > Steinernema khuongi. The sequence continues at coordinate 62,591 of JADLIF010003194.1, read as the reverse complement.
GTTTTTTTACGCTCTGCTTGTTCCTGAGCTCAACGTGACTTGATTCTCTTTGTCCAAATGGACGTCGGCTGAACCTTCACAGTCAACAACAGCCGCATAGAGGGCCAAATATACGACAATATACGGTAGCAATTGGCGATACATGTCGAAATCGCTGGAATCGTTCGCTTATGCCCTTTTATACTACGAGAACTCAACTATTGTTACAGCAAACTCGCCTAATGAGTTGTACCTTGCAGTTCTTCATTGTTTACTTGAATCAAATGATCACGACCTTCTACTGTGTCGGGCACATTACGGTCACAGCCTGTAGTCACAATCTTTGATGTTATTTTCAGCCAACGGACCTTTTCGTAAACTTTCAAACGATGTCAACGAAAGGTTGCTGGACACTTCATATCGGCTTTAAGCATTTAGTATAGCGAAAACGAGCCGTCCTACTTCGCTGTGTGCCGCGGCGAACCTCTCTACTGTGTCCAAGAACCAAGCCGCTGGAGCCCGATGTTCGTAACCATGACACTTAAAACAACGGGTCACTGTACCTCCAGGCAACAGCGGGCGAAACACTAAATCGAGTCCCCGTCCATTCGCCAGAGTCTCCCATGCTGCCGACTATCCATTTCATCGCCTTCTACTCACTTCTTCTACTTCCCGCCGCAGATTGTATCATCTGCTCGCAATGCAACGGATGGCACGGCTATTACCCGGAGAGAGAGCGCGTCTCCACCTGTGACAACCTTAACAACGCCTGCTCATCTACACAGTTCTGTGTGAAGATTGTCGATCCCATCGAGCCAAGCAAGGCCTACTCGACGTTTAAGAGCGACTGTTGGTAAGCTTCATCGAGTTTCGTTAACGGTTACCCAACTTTGTTAGGTACCAAACACAGCTCCAGGTTACTCCGCACAACTTGACGCATGTCGAGAACAACAAGTGTTACGGCTACATAGACAATCAAGTGCCACCGAAGCAGTATGTTCAAAATTCAGGGTCTGTAGCAGTTTGTTCTTTAGGTGGATGTACTGCTTCTGCAACGATCGGGACCACTGCAACTCTGCAGAGAGACTTAAAGGCGTCTTCATGACTAGTGTTGTCGCAGCTCTGTTGTACCTCGCCATTTAGATCTACCATGTCACTCCGTTGTCTAATGACTCCTTCGCTTTGATCTCTAGTTGTTATTAACCAAATAAATCCATTTTATTCGTTACCTAACTGATCCTACCTGTGCCTGCGTGACAACAGGTCGATTTTTGCATCTGGAAGCACCTTTGCTTTTGCAATGTCAAATCTGGAATTCAGAGAATCCCCATAAGGTGCTCAGAAATGGATCGCCTGGTATGAAAGGAATACCCTTGATCCAGTTTGTTTTACAAAGTTCCACGATCTCGAAACTAACCAAGATTTGTTATTGCTCTGAAGGTGTTACGGTTCCTTGTCACAACAGATCATTTCACATTAGCAATGCTCCACTTCTGATATCGCCAAATTCACGTCTTCACATGTGTCTGTGTACGTTGTTTTCATGTCCTCCACAGCTGTCACAGCGAAAACAAGTACTTGGACACACAAAAGGTACAACAACCATCTTATTCCATGGATCCTTTTCGAAAACAGATTACACAGACTTTATTGACCCAGGACTCTAAACCGGTGCTAAAAGCCAGCGCTGAACCGTTGCTTGGGCGAATTCGTGGTTTCTATGGATCCGTTCAGCTCTTGAAGTCGTTATCCATGAGGGATATTCCTATGGTACTAATTTACTTGCATATCTCCTTGCATACAGATTTAAGCTGTTAATAAATAAAAATAAAATAAATAAAATCTTCTTAATCAGCCGAAATATGACCAAGAATATCAAATTCAAAAGATCTTCAAGATTTTCTTCATTCTCTACCTAAATGTGACCAAAAACAATACTGCACGCAGTTCTCAAGTAGTTCTTTCTACAGATGCTTGGAATGTAATGGAAAGTCGTTCATGATCGGACGTGTCCCATGTGGTCTAGTGGTTAGGATTCGTGGCTTTCACCCACGCGGCCCGGGTTCGATTCCCGGCATGGGAAAAATTTTTTTTCTCATCCTTTCAACATTTTACAGCGTTTCTCATAATTTCAGAGTTTGAAACCATCAAGGATACAGTGTTTGATCACCCCAATAGCACGGAATACATAAACTTCATCTCTCCTAGCAACTCTATTGTGGGTTTAATGTTACATGCGAATGTTCTAAAACTACTGTCTTGCTCGTCTCGATTTAGATTAAACCAAAATGCTGTCAGATGTACTTGATTGCTTGAAAACACCATTGCAACATGTAATGTGATAACACGTGTTTCTAATGTGATTTTCTGAGCACCCCAGAACCTCAGCGGTTCCAAAAGCTTTACTGCAACTAAACTGCCACATTTATGCAATCAGTCTCCATCACTTGCAAAATGCAAAGACAAGGCGCCCGCGCATGTTACTGTCGCTTTTCCACCAGGTGTCACCGCGAAGGTCGCCTGTCCCGCAGAATGGCAAACCAATTAGCGGCAGATGGGTCAAGCGCGACAGTGAGGATGCATCCCACGCATTGTGGCTCCATGCTGGTTTACTCGGACGTCGGTTTGCCATTGGGCGACTATCGATCGAGTGCGCGCTTTGCAACTCCATCGCGAACGCGTAATACACTTTTTGCATCAGACCTCGGGCAGCTCCTGTAGGCAAGAAGGACAATAAAAGCGTTGGCGTCTATGCGTGCCTCTCGCCCTCTTATTTAGACCCAGAAATTGGCCCCATGCAGACGGAGTTAATCGGTTCTGCACGTGCCGGAAATGGCAACTCTGTTTGCACAATTCTAATTTCGCCTAACAAGCACAGCACTTAAGTGTCATAATCGGCGGCTCCTTTCAGACGAACAATGAGCGTCCCGCGTAGAATGAGGAGATGAAGCATGACGCAGTCGAGGTAGACGGATTTACAACGCACAGTGAGCTGCTAGCAATTAACGGCCAAATTGCAATTGCCTGGTTCAGATGGCGATCTGGAGCCCCTGGCACTGGAGCCGCAGATCGCCTCGCGTCGAGTCGCCTTCTTCCTGGGCGCTTCGGTAGCACTGATCGTCTTCGCCGAGACTTACGTGCTCAACGTCCTCCTCTGCTTTCATCTGCTCCTCGCCAAGACGATTATGGTAAAGAACGTAACCGATTAATTAGAGCCAAATCTGGATGAGCGCGCGAGCTGCCGCGCTATCGCTACACTGTCCTCATGCGGTCGCTATAGTTACTAAAGAGCGCCGTCCGCGTTGTTAATCTTCGCCAACGGTGCGCCAGTCCAGCTCGGGTGGACAAGAGTCTACGCTACGCAATCCGAGAGCAGTATGCGTGTGGCGGTTTGCATGCGAGCGAGCGCAAGGTGCAAGGGACAAGCCGAAGTTGCCTCTGGCCTCGGGGCCGGCAGGTGGTCTATGGCTGTCCCTGGGGGCACACGCTCCTGAAATTGGTTTGAGTGCCTCAGCCCTTCTTCCTTAACAGGAACGACCCTTTGGCGCATGTGTGAACTAGAACCTTAACCGGTACATGTGTTCCATGTTGTTCTAACAGTCACAATGACAGATCGACTTCCACGTGCGTTTGTCTCGCATTCCGCTGTTTACTGGCTTCCACGGCCTCCGGGGACGATCGGGTTTTCTCCGCGACAAAGCCTTCTGTGCCGTTTGATGTGACCGCGCGGCGAACTTGTTAATTAGACGAGCGCCTAATTAGGGGGCGATCCAGCTTTGGGGCGCGCGCGTGAAATCCTCATCTCAGCCTTGGCCTGAGCAGTCGGGCGACGGCATTTGCAAGGGCCGAGTTTGTTTACTCGCCGGTGGAAAACGTGTTTTGGTAGTGATGTGGTACAACAAAACCGCCGCCCCGATCAATGTCGAACATCTGGAATGTAACCTGCGAGGAGCTGACGGATTCGCCGGGATTATCCCCTCTGCATTACGGAAACGGCCTACAACGGTTTTCGAGCGGTTAATTCGCGCGTGGACGGGATTCCAGTTTTGGAGTGGGATGCGCCTGGCTCGTGCGTTCGTGCAAAGAACGTCTGCGGTTCGCGCGCTCGACTCCTCAGAACTTTTGGTCGTCCGCGCGAGTGCCGCGCAAAACAGCTGAGGAGCAGCCTGTTGCCACCGCGGATGCCATGGAAAGCCGAGGTATTCAATGTGAATTGCTCGTCTCGGCTCAAAACAAAATCGTCCATTTCGCTGAAGCTATTGTGGTATGCTGTTTAGAGAACCGCCTATTCACCGCCTCATGTCCAAAGCTTCATATTTGTCGCGCTTTCAGGACGAAGACTACTGTTCTATGAGCGAGCCCTCCACGAAAGACTTCGATCAGGCTATAGACGACATCCCCTCTTTCACGACAGCAGGTCCTATTCATGGTAATGTGATTAGGCGTTGAACAGACACCCTTTAGCCGAACTGAACCGAGTGCCAAATGATCTGAACAACTACCGACATCGGATAGATGCAAACGTAGAAGAGCAGAGGAAGTACAGGGAGGTTCTCGAAGGGCTCCAAGATAAGGTAATCGGAGTTACTGCGATGAACAAGGTTCTGTCACACTTTTTCGCGTTTATTTTGACAATTTGCCTCCACCAATATTTACTATTTTTCTCATTTTTAATGAGTGTCTGCTTGCTCCGATGCGTAAACAATTGGGAGAACGGAGATGGGCGCAGATCCACGATTGGACGAGTAGAGCGAAGTCAACATTAGAGTTTTGGAATTTTTTAAGCTCTTTGTCCCAAAAGCAATCCATCACTGGTGAAGAAAACAGTCTGGCAAAGGAGACACGACTCTGTGATGTAATGTATGACCCCTTTTCATAAAATTAAGAAGATGAAACGTTATACAAAACATTATATAAAAGCAGATAAAGGTGGCCCCGAGCTATATTTGAGAAATATCCTGAAGAACATGTGGGAAAAATTCCTGAAATAAATTGGGCAGATTGAGCAAATTTTTTTAAATTTGTGTGACAGAACTTTGTCATCACTCTGTGTCGTTTCCCTGATGTCATTTGTTCTTTCAAGGTGCTCAAATATCGCCAAAAGGCGGCAGAATCAGATGTTTGTGTTGGGACGTCTGCCTCCGACAGACACAGCGCCACTCTCAGCAGTTACCAAGGTTCTAACCAGTTCGGCAGTCCCGATCATCATGCAGGGTAATGAGAAGTGCTACGTGTTTGTTGATGTAGCAAAAACAAACGATCAACAGGTTTTTAAGGTTCTTCTGGGGGAGCACGCTGGAAATTTGCTTTGCCAACTGAGGGGGTAGCAGATTTGCAATTACAAAAGGTGGTCCTAACGTCTTTAATATATATGAAGGAACTTAAAAAATTAATTTGAAATATTTGCTTCCTTGTTCTAAGGCCTTATCGAATTGAGATAGAAAGTCAATAGAAAAAAAACGAAAAATTTCTAGATAGGTTTTGGCCTACCCGAAGTTGTTGCCTTCAAAAATAAAAAGGGTGTATAACCTGTATAAAAAATAAGAAAGGTCTCTAACCATTTTACTTTTTATTTTTTTATCTACACTACATCATACTAGAGTGAGGTGAAAAAAAAAACAAGCAGGTCCTTAAATATTCTAGCAGCTTCTTAAATCCGTAAAATATGGGATGGGTAAGCTGGCAACATCTCTGCTGTTAGGAAAGCTGAGATCCAAAAATTGTTCTCGTAAAAATGAAGGGTGACAATTATGGAATCATGGGGTTCACCATTTCCATAACATAAGCAGGAATCGCGAAATGTATTGTCATTTATCGCCGTGTTTCAGTTCCGGAACGGGTCTTCTTCACGTCGTAACCGATACACACGGGTACATGCCGTCCACGTCCTTGTCGTGCGGCCATCTGAGCGCCCTCAGCTCACTGGAACAGAACATGTCCTCAGAGTTTCTGCTGGCCCAAGTCCGCGCGGAGCAGTCGCGAAGTGCCACCCTGGAAGACATCATCGAAATGCTGCGGACACAGTCGAGCGCCGCCGCGGAGGCGAATTTCTTTCTGCAGGAGGATCTCATCCGCCTTCAGGAGGCGCTGAAAGTCGCACAGCAGGAAGTGAACTTCGAGCGTGAAAGCGTTATGAAAATGCGAAAGGCAAGTCTTTAGAGAACGTTATCGGCAGTCAACAATTGTCTGCGCACTTCGAATTCGTCCCAAATGTAGCAGAAAATCAGCATTACTTCTATACGAATGGGCCGCGCGCACGCTAATGGCGGCACACCGCACTCGTTCCATTGCGTGTCCCGGCTTTTCAACTTCCAGTCGTTACCTCTCCGGTTTAGAAGAGTCGCCTCAAGTCCGAATACCAGAACAAGAGTCTGCTCGACCTGTGGATGGTATGCAATAAGCTCAAGAGGCAGGTTCGTTCCCTTCAGCCCTTGGTGCATGTCCTTATTCTGGCCGGGTTACTGTAGATGAAGGAAATGAAAATGGAGGTTGAAACCGATCTCGACAGGCAAAAAAGTGAATTTGTGCGGAATATAAATACTCTGGAGAGGATCGTTAAAGAGAACCATATCAGGGTGAGTACACTGACTAGACGTCTGTATTACGGTGCCTTGCAGCAGAAAATAGGCTCCACAAAGACGAACTCCGAAATTCAGGAGACAATTGACGAAGTGATGAAGAAATACGACGAGATCGTTCTTAAAAATGTTCAGGTACAGTAATACCGTAGGGGCTACATTGGATCCTTTGTTCTGTTCAGCTGGAACACGAAAAAAGTGAAGTGGAAAGGAAACTCCTCAACAGCGACACTGCTCAAAAGAGGCTAGAGGAAGAGCGCGACCAGGCTTTGTCGTCTATCAGGAAGATACAGCAAATCCCGGAACTGTCCGACAGCTCCGGCCGGCGTGCGCGGTCTGTATCTCCAGGTTAGCCAAAGTCAGTCTCTTCTCGCAGTGGTCAGTCTCTTCTAGCTGGCATAGCACTCTCCCATGAATCGACCGTAAGACATGTGCGAAGAGCGCTCAAGGAAAATCACGAGGAGATAAAGTCCTGGAAGAAGCTGAGCGAAGAGACGGAGGAGAGGTTGAAAGAGTTGGAAGGTCAGATTCAGACGAGCGAGAGAAACAGACGGGAACTCGAGAAAACGCATCAAGAACAAGTGCGAGCTAATGAGGATTTGTGAGTTTATTTCTTGCCAACAGCTTCATGCAGTTCATCAATGCAGAAAGTGAGCAAAAAGTAAAAGTCTTCTATCATCTGTAAAAACCTATAAAGAGGTTATTCAGCGCACCATAATTAGCCGAACGTGTTTCTTTTACCGGTGGATTGTTGCCTCACATTTACAATAAACAATGAATCTGAAAAATCTTCTCGTTCAAGACTGACAATTTTTTACCCCTCTATCACGTCCGCTTCTCCTAAGATCGTCGAGAAGATCAAACTGAGTAATGACCCTTTAGGAAGCGAGAATGCGACGATCGTATAAGAACTCTCCGTCGTCTCACAGATCGAGCGGAACGCCTAGAGCAAGAGAAGACCGAGCTGCAGAGTACCATAAAAGTTCAGGTAGACCAAATCAACGAACTGAAGAGGTGTCTAGCTGTCCGACGCTTCTCTCTTCTAAACGTGTCCGCTTTCAGTTTTCATCAGAAAACGGTCGATGATTTAACACAACTCCATAGAGACGAATGGGAAAAGCAGAGACAGTTGCTGGAAGGCGAGATGGAGGAGAAGGAGAAAACGGTGGGAAGTCGTTTTGAAAGACTCAGAAAGGAGATGGACGTCGTCAAGACGGATCTCTCAAAATCGCGACAAAACGAGAACAACCTCAAAGTTGAGCTGATTTCGGAACGGAGAAAGATTGAAAATTACGGTAGGTTTTAGCAGTACTTATAGCCGTTCATTTGAAAAATTCAGAGAGAGAGGCAGTGGAGGCTTCTAGGCGACTCCAGTTGGTCAAAGAAGAGCAGGAGAGGTTACAAAAAAATCTGGATGATAAGGAGATCTTCGTGGTTGACTTGGAGAAGCAACTAGATGAAGTACGTTCGCTGCTTCAGGTCGCTGAGGGGGTCAAAGAAGAGGTAGCGAATGCGCATCTAAAGGAAAAACCAATTTTCGAAAATTTAGTTACAATCAGAGAAGACCGTTTTGCTGAAGGAAAACTCGTCATACATCGAAGAAATCACTGAACTACGCACCGAACTGATGCAAAGTGGAATGCAGCTTGAAACCCAGCAAGCACAAGATGAGGGTGAGGGTCTCATGTCCCAAATGCAAAGTATTATGTTCACGATTCAGAGCAACGAAGCAGCGTGAAGGTTCTTAAAGATCAGATTATGAAGCATGAGACGATAGTAGAACAGTACCGGTCAACGATTAGCGATTTGGAGCACAGACTTGAGACTGTAAGGATTCCTGACGCTAATAGAGGCTATCCAAACAATTTAGGCAAATAATCAATGTGAGACACTAAAGACAGACGTATCCCATGGCCAGGAGGAGATCGACAAACTCTTGGCCAATATAAAGGAACTGAATCGAGACAGGATAAACGCAGAAAAGTACTGACGACTTGAAACTGTTAGCCCTAGGTTCAATTCAGGGAAAGAGAGGACTTGTACGAGGAAATGGTCATATCGAAGAAGGCCGCAGAGGAGTTCAAAAATGAGAATGAGACACTTTTGGCGAAGATAAAAGAAATGGACGACCAGGTACTTAACCCCTGGAGGTTCTTAATACGCTCAAACGTTGCAGATTGTGACCTGCCATGATGAAATCGAAAGGTGGAAAGTTTGCGAGAAAGAACTATCCCAACGGTTGCGCGAAGCAAGTGCCGAACTCGAGGTTCTGCAAGGTACCTGTAAACATTCTCAACTCGGTGACAGAAGTCCGTTCTAGATCATGTCCACAAGAAGGAAGTGAGAGATCAGAAAGAAGCCAATGAGCTAGAGTGTTCTCAAGAGAAGATTGCTCATCTGAAAGCAGAGCTCATTCAACTGGAAGAGGGATACTCGAAGACTGTCGCCGACTTAACTGCTCAGAATAGCAACCTTTCGCACCGAATCTCGGAGCTTACACTCAGCCTTTCCGATCTAAACGAGAAACATGAACGTCTCACCAATAGTAACAAGAGGCTTGAATCGGAGCATATGCAGAAGAAAGCCGAGCTAGAAGCGGAAATTGAGAGAATAAGGCGAGAGCTGACCGCTATCATCGACGAACACAAGATGGAGGAGCAGGAGTGGGAAGACTGTCGAGCACAGGTAAGGAAACTTTTTCTTAGTATCCTAATGAGTGTTTTCTAGCTGGAGAGTTCAAAGAGTTTGTGCGAAAAGCGCTTAATGGAAAGTGTTGACAAGGCGCAAAAGGAGCTAGAAGAGTCTGCAAAACGTGAGGAACAACTGATGTCCAGTCTAAGCGTCATCCAGAAGGAGCAGCAAGAAAGCGCAGCAAAAATTAGGGACCTCGAAGATCAACTGGAACGTACCAAGTAATTTCCTATTCATTGAAAAGCAATGAGTTTAACATTGCGGTCCCTTCTTTTTCAGTGAGAGTGTCAACCTGGATCGTACAAATGCTGAAAACACCTTTGAGAGCCTAAGAAAAGAAAAGCAGAAGACAGAAATTGAGTCTAAAGAGCTCCGCATCAAGCATGAAAGAGAAAAGCGGAAGGTGGAAGACCTTGAGAGTAAGGTGGCCACTTTGTCTGCGCAGTTGGATAAACGAGAGAAGAGCCTAAAGTCTGCAGAAGCTGAGCTGAATAAGATGGAAGATGACCTGAAAAGAAGAGCAAAGATTGAGGAGGACCTAGAATTTAAGTTGTCAAACATCTCACGAGAACTGGCGGATCTGAAAGAGCAGAAGAAGCAGCTCAAGGAAGCTTTTGACAAGGTAGACAAGGAAAACCACGGTGAGTGTAGGATGTTTTGAAAAACCAAAATACCATATTTAGAAACAAACAAAACCTTCATCGATATGAGATCCGAAATTAGCGTTCTCCAGTCGAAAGTGGCGGCAGCCGAAGAAACAAAGGAGAAGAAGTCGTCGGAGATAGAGAAGATCAGAGGACAAATCAAGGAGTTCGAATTTATGGTGGAAGACAAGAAGGGAGAGATTAGCTCGTTGTCCGCACTTGTCAAGCGATACGAAAAGAACCAACAGGACATGCTAAAGGAACTCGAAGAACTAAAAGAAAAGGTAACAAGCGATGGTCTGCAACTTACCTAAAACAGCTTTCAACGAAGTCCTTCACTTTGTTCACATTCGAACTCATTTAGAACGCTCGACTTCAACAAGAATCACAATCCGCTACGCACGAGAAGGAGTCGCTATCCCGAGAGCTTACATCCATCCAGCGCGCACTAGAGCGTAAGACGGAGACTAACCAAAAGGCTGTCAGCGACCTGATCGACAACTACCGACAAGTTGAACGAGAGAAAGTGGAAGTCATCAGACTAATCGACGACAAGGATTCCGAGCTGGATATGATACGGTAAGTTGATATGGCTATCGGTGGCTGCATCGTTCTTACCTTTTGTTTAGTGGGCGCCTCGATGCTGCGGAGAACAGGAGAAGGGCGGCGGAAGCGAGCCTGGAACAGCACTCAGAGACCATAAAGAAATTAACCGAGCGGCTTAACCACTATGAAAACAGTGCGAAGAAAGCACTTAACTATGCCAGTGAGTTGTTTTGCGCCTTTGGCCCACCTTGCCTTTTCCCTCACAATCAGCTATAGCCCTTGCTTGCACGATTCCGCTTTTCCAACACATGCGTCCCCACTGCCTAACTTTTCAGAGGCTCATTCAATGCGACGACACAAGGGCAACACCGGGGCGTCCTTCCAGAACCTCTCCAAGGCAGGACATAAACAATCTAACCTGATGCTTGATGAGGAGTACGGCGGTACGGTGGCGGACTTTGCTTTAACGCTTTAGTCCAAGTATGGACTTCTCTTAATCCACGTCTTTAGGTGGACATGGCCTCCGACCAAGCAACAGCTTTGTTGATGTGTCGACTACGTACCAAGATAGACTTGTCCGAGATGATGGCGAATTCGTGAATGCCGACCCTGAAAAGCTAAACATTCGCTCCTCCGTAGAAATTACCTTCAAAATTTTAAAAGATCGCATTGATGAGTTGGAAAGAGAGAAGGTACCAATTGTTGAAGGTGAAGGAACTCAATTAGCATTTAGAATGCGACGGCCACTGAGCTTTTGAAGGTGAAAACCGAATGCGAGGGACACCAGTCGTACTTCTCAACTATGGAAACTCGCATACGGACACTCGAAAAGCAAGTTCAAAATCTCGAGCATGGTAAGAACATCTGGCAGCTTCAGAAACAGCTCATATAACAGCTTTTGCCTGACTAAAAAAGGGAGAATGTTGAAACATGTTATCTTTAGAACGAACAACGTTAGAAACGAAGCTATCGAGTTCTCGGCAACTGCTCCTCTCCCAAGAAGAGAACCTCCGGGCCAACGACAATGACCGTCGCCTGTTCAAGGCAAAAATGGTCAGCGCCGACCTTCATGCGCGCGACAAAGACGCCCGTCTTCAAGTTCTCAGCGAACAGGTCCAAGTGCTGAGAAGCGAAATCGCCCGTCTGGAAAAGGACAAAAACCAGCATAAGCAGGTTGAGGCGAGCTGGGAAGTTGAACGGTCGAGACTCGACCATCAGCTTAGCTCGTACGGTTCACAGATCGACCAACTAAAGTCGGAGATTAATAAGCTTACCAGACAGAAGGAGGTATGTTGCCATTCTGATTGCTCAAGAACACTCACTTTAGAGCCACTTCGTGCCAGTAGCAGCTGGCTGTCCCATGAAGTGTCCTCGTGGCCCTCATCAGTTGGCCATTCAAAATTACGTAAAGCAAATAGTGGGTGAACGCCAAATTAACATCCTTTCATTTTCGTCCCTAACCACTTTAACCATGTCCCCCGCTTCACTATCATCTGTGACCTGTGGATCTTCTGCGCCAGCTGATTCACGTTCTTCCAGAGTCTAACGGAGAAACTTCACGAAAGCGAAAGACAAGTGACCACACAAAGGGACCGTTGTCTGGACCTTGAGAGAACCATCACCACGCACAAAGAATCGTTGATACGACTTCAAAGCAACGAAGACCACTATAAGACAAAACTAGATGGAATGAAACGGAATGTCCACGAAGTTAATCAGATGGAAAAGAGGCTCGAGACCATGCGCATGGAGATAGATGCTCTGAACGCCAGATGCAAAACGTCTGAGCACGAAAGAGACCAACTACGGTATTCAAACGGTATTCTCATCCGATCATCTTGCTCTGGTGGTTTCAGACGGGAATTCCTCGAAGTAAAATCAAAGCACAACTTCTCGCAGCAGAAAATCAATGATCTTCAACAAGTCATCAACGAATTAAACGCCGATAAGAAACGTGCAACCGAGAGGCTCGAACATCTCGAAAGGGTACATTTCAAGTGAATCTTCTTCTAAAATTATTGACATGTTTAAGTACGAAAGGGATAGTATTTCGCTAGAAAAGGACCTCCGTCGTGAACTGGACAGTCTACGTTCCGAACGGCTGACACTCAACGCGGAACTAGAGGATGCAAAGAGGAAGGTTCAAAAGCTTAGCGTGGAGAAGCGCGAAATCGAGGCGCAGCGGTCGCGCCTTGATCGAGAAAGGGCGGCACTTAAGACGCACATTCAAGCGGTAGGCTCCAAAAATGACCAGCTCAAGCTGATTAATAACCTTAATTTCAGCTCGACCTTGACAAACAACGAATTGAGGCGAGTATCCGACAGACCACGGCAGAGCGACAGGCACTGGACAAATCGCTCAACGCGATGGAGAAAGAGAACTCCGAGCTCTACAGAAACTGCTCCCTTTTGCAGAGTCAAGTGACCCAGCTGGAACGAGAAAGTCTGAACAAGATAGCAGAAACGAACACAAAAAAGAAAGTCCAACTGGAAAGTGAGTTGTCCAGACTGAACCAGGAAAAGAGACAGGTATGAGGAGCATTACGCTCGCCATATATTCTTGTCATTCAGCTGGAGAAGGTACTTGAGCAGCGCGAACAAAACTACGCTCATAAGAATCGCATGATGGAAGCGCAAATCACGAACCTCCGCGAGCAACTGGATATCGAACGTCGACGCCTTCGGGACCAGATCGCTGAAAGGGGAAAGTCTTCGACGCAGTCCCTTCCGTCGGAGGCGCGCCGCGAAATCACTATACGGAGGACACAGAGCCGAACTATCACGACATCACCCGTCCCGAAGGCTCCGTTCCGCGTATAAATGGTTCATTATCGTAGAAGGCTATCAGAAGACCTATTGTAAACTGCCCCAGCCCGTATCTTTCATGAAATGACAGTACAAACAAATAGATGAATGAGTTTCCATGCAGGGCAGTCTTCATTATATGACAGTAGCAAAGCGCAGAGGAACTGTAACTCACGTCATGCACTTTGCCGTTTATGTACGGTACTAACAACTGCATAATAATACCGTGGAAATTAAGGTCTATTGGAGTGGTTGTTACTCGTTTGCTTCCTAAACCCATCGTAGCCACTTGATCTGTGCGCTCTGGGACTACCTGCGTTCTTCCGCTCTTCGCTTGCCCTAGTGGTTTCTGTTGCACCCTTAAAACATAATTATAATATCGCTTCATAAGAATGTCTTAGTTACCCGCCCAGGTGAGCCGATTCCTCTCCCGTTATATCCCATCCTGGCCATCATTCGGGCTCCGACATTTGTCTCATCCGTAGAAGATCCATTAGTAGCATTATTGAAGAAGGATCTTAAAGCATCTAACATAAATCAAGGAAAATACAATCACACTTACGCTCCATGGCCTCCACCGAACGAAGGTCTCTCACATGGTGAAGGACTACGAGTCCTCGAATGGCGCACAGGGGACGAATTACAACTGCGCTTATTATTGCGAGACGGTGATTGGAAATTGTCATCCTCATGTACGCTGACTGGTGATTGTGAAGAACTGGCTACCATATAACGCTCCCTGGAATATACTTACATATAATGGTGGCACTGAATATGAAACCAACAGTTCTCTCATTTTCTTCGCTTCGACACGTTCACGTTCGGCCTGTTCAGGATTATCTCGTTCCATTATAAATTTGTTAGTTACTGCATCTTCTATATCCTGGCCCTTATTCTCCAGTTCTTCCAACAACTTCTGTCTGTACTCTTCTTTCATTGCATAGTATTCCTTTAACCCTCGCTTTTCCCAGCCATCAGCATCACGGGGATTGTCGGGGGAAATGTGAGAATCGTAAAACCTGTCGAGCTCGCGAACTATTTCAGCTGGTGGAGGCATACCATTCGAGTCATAGAGAGCATCAGGATCCAACGCGTTGTACTAAAGGAATATGCAATTTAACGACAGGGAAGGCAGAAAACTTACAAGAAGGGCATCGTCGGGCACTGCTGGTAGCATGTCCCCCGCTCCACATTCATAGTAATACTTCTTCCTCTTCGCCTGTACATGCTCATCGCGCTGGTGAGCAGATCCCAGGCCATTGCTGAAACCGGCACCTGCCGGTCCTGGTGAGTGGTTGTGACTGTGTGGCAGAATGACATCTTTCAGAGGCATTGGTGCCACTTGTGGTACAGGTGGTCGAACACTGAGAGGTGGTGGTTTATTGAAGAAACCTCCTGTCATCTCGGTTGCCACAGGAAGTCTATTGAAGAAACCGCCAGTTGGTTGTGGAGTCATTGCATTCCATCTACCATTCGCCGGCAGTGAAGAGTTAAGTGGGGTGGGATTGGTGGCAGTCCCTCCTGGGGTTTCCGCCGTTTTCTGGTCAAATCGGCTTCGTCTTGTCACCTCACCAGTGGAGTTAACCGCGTTGGAAGCATCTTGATTGTTTGACCCAGGAGGAGGTCCATTGGCTTCAAAATCCTCAATCTGTTTTTCTAAGGTTGCAATTTGCGCCAGTGCGTGCTTCTGGAACTCGTTATGCTGCTGCTCGTAAGTTCCATATTCGGCGTACACACGAGCGGTTACTTCACGGTCGGCCTTTTGTATTTCCGAATATAAGGTGAGCTTGTAATTGGTCTTGACTTGCGATGGGTTCTTGACTTGCTGCAAAACAAAGTAGTCTCAGCATGTGTTACCATATCTCATGTGAATGGGATGCCTCATTGGCTTTATACACACAAGAAAAGCCTACCTTTAAGGTATTATCATCGAAGGTCTTGTTTTTATCCCATACAGCCAGCAGTTTCTCCAGCTTATCCGTTAGTGTACTTGGTTTATCTTCCTTATTCAAGGCGGCAAAGGCGTACATTTGTGAAACATAACGAGATAAGCATTGACGGACGTTATCAAGTCGTTTCCGTTGTCTATAAAGTATGCGTTGAGCTAAGGACGACAACAAAATCGATTACGCGAAGATAGCCCAATCGTTTATAAGATACAAGATGTGAAGCTTAAAAACATCAGTAGCTTCGTCTTCTTTCACCCTAAAAGAGAATATCATGTTAAAAATGCTTACAGAATATTCAAGCAAACCGAAACAATAAGAAGGACAGAACAACTTCTCTCAGCTGATCGCTATCGCAGTTTTCAAAAATCCAGGTTTTACAACTCTAAAGGCTCATGAAATAATATGCGCCGCGGAAATTTAACATACCTGTATAATGTCCTTCGAACAACCATCTTCAAATTTATTCAGCAATTGGTTCAGTGGTTCGATGTCCAAATTAACCTTCTGGATAACAGCATAGGTTCGGTCCCTCTCTGCTTTTTTCACAGCAGCGTTAATTTTTTCCTAAAGAAATATCTTTGTAAGGGAAGGTGCACAAGAAGATGGAAGATACCTCGCGGTTTGTCTGCATTGAGTTGTACTGTGCGAGGAGGTTAGCATGACTATCGGCAACATTCTTGCGAAGTTTTTCAATTTGTGATTTCCCTGCCTCAACACTAAATAGCGGAGGAGGGAGTAGACGAGGTGGAGGCGGAGGAGAACGAGGAGTAAACGACGGACGCTGGTTAAACGGGACTGCACCATGCAAATCTGGAAAAATGTACATATTAGTGCTGTACAGTGATACAGCATTTTTACTTCTGACTGCATTCATCAAACGGAAGCGATAATACTCGCTATGCTCGTTTCCGAAGAGAAACTGGAATCGAGGATCACCATAATTTAGTCTCCGCGTTTCTTCTTCACTCTCAGGACCGTGCTTCGCAATGTAATCGACTGTCTGATCGATTAATTTCCATACTTCTTCATCTACCAAATTAAATATGGGGTTTTCAAGTTAATCGACAAAATCAATACCTTGCGGAGGGAGAGGAGCCTGAGCAGAACCGCTGCTGGACATAGGCGTAGGAAGACGTGGAGGCGGTACACTCCGACCAGGGAAAAAAGATTTGGGAGGTTGCGGATGCCCGGGTGGAGGCACATTGAACGCACCAAAGTTGGACGGTGCGTGATAGTGTTGATCCATACCTGAAAAATATGCTAGATACATTAAGCGCTCTTGAAATTTCAAGGACACGTCTAAGATCACGCTAAGGCAAATAAAGGGAGATGAAAATCTGGACAAATTAGCAATGCATTCTTCCAATAAAGATTCAGTGAAAGGTCGTGAACAGAGATGCATTTAAGAAAAGATTCTATAAACACTAGATATGATACTTTTCGCTCATTCAACATTCCTTTAGAAGGGATTACACTTGTCTACTACCGCTATTTCCACAAAGCCAGACGTGTGTCTCAAATGGGAGAACGCAGACAACGACATAGAAGGCTAGACAAATAGTTTCGAAGCTTCTTGTGCTCTAAATTCATGTAAATTTACGGAACGACGGAATACATCAAGCTAAAGGCCGGCAGCTGGCAAACTGAAACAGAAAATTTTCTAGAAATTTGCAGCAAATAAATAAATACACATAAATAGTGCTCAGAGCAAGAATAATTCCTACTTGGACGGTCTCCACCCCCTATGACGGCTACTAGAAACTCCTTTATCAAATTACAAAGTGACCGCACCGCTGTCCATCGAATTCAGGCAAATCGCGGGAGAAATTCCGAGGCATGTATTATGTTAACAGGATTAGCTATACAACTTGATAAGAGCTTCATCTGATGACCATTGACTCTGTTAAGGAGCAGAGGCTTTTAAAGTCTTTACAATAGTACTGGAATCTGTGTGGTGTCAAGCTAACACTTTTCGTCGAAGGATCGATCCACTGTCGTCTAGATGTTTTGTTACGAAATTTTTTAATCACAGACGTAAAACACATTTAAAAGTAGAAATATGAGTTGTGTGATTCTGACGGCACTGGGTAACAACAGCGCGGAGCCTTCATAATTTTATGTATTTTTTACGCGTTACCAGAAGGCATTAGACAAATCCGGCCAAGCAATCTGTAGAAACACGGCTGTGATGATTTTGAATCGAATTATCACAATCACGACTCGCGATTTACGAGTCAAAGTCACGATCAAAAAAAAAAATCACAAGCCGGCACTGTGTGACTCATACGGTGTATATCACGCTTCCGCTCTCTTTGGTGGATGGAGGTAAATGTGAATAGGAAGATCACTCTACATTGCGCGATATCTATCGTTTGATCCTACTGCCTTATTTACGTTGCTATTCGTTCTCTTAACGCTTGTGGTTAAGAATTTTTTTCACAGAAAGTATCATGAACTCCGATTATGCTTTTTTGCGCTTGTACACAATGATTGTTGATAGCGACATTTTCCCTGACAGCACGGGACACTTTCGTACTGGAGAATCCAAGTAAAAAAATCACATAGTTTCTGTGCGGACATTAACGAAGAAAAACGGATGTAATCGAGTAAAAGACAGTGATCTCATGATACAAAGATCGCGTTAAAGCCTCCATCCCACCACCTGTTACAGCTAACTGTTCTGCATGTTTAGGCAAGTCTTGCAATGCGCTTAACACCAGAAGAACAACTTATTGCATTGGATCTATTCTCAGAAGAAATCTGCTACCTCATTGGAAATTATCGTTACACTGCCCACGAGCTCGCAGATCTCTACCAGTAAAGCTCATACTGTAAATCATGATAAAATACCGTATTTTTCAGATTGATTCCTGCCGACCAAATAGGTTTGATCGAGGACGAAAAAAATGACCGCATCTACGCCACTTCGCTGTTCGCGGCAGCATCAAAATCCCCACAAAAAAATGAACTGTACCAAATAATCGTGGGCTTCCTCGCTAGAGTGGATGTGACTGTGCACTCGTGCCTCATGTTGTGCAATACTTTTGGAGAGTTCCTTCGACATGTGCCGCAATTCCTTGACTTCCTTGATCTCGACGTTCTCAATGGCCTCGATAAGATGGCGGACCAGCCAATTCCGATGAGGGAGACGTTAACCGCTCTAAGAGAAGAATATCAAACCGGAAGAATGAGTGGGCATGGAATTCCTTAATCGGATAAATAATATAATCTTCAGGCGAACAACGCTACAAAAGATGCATCCTGCGGCTAATTCCTGAAACAGGCATCGTGCCAGTGGATCGCTTCCTCTTTCATTTATACACGAAAGGAAGTCAATCTGCAAAGGAATACATCGACAAAATTCGGCCTGGCTTCGAACGTTACTATAGGTGGAGGTACTCAGAGGACTCCGAACCAGTCGGTAGGGAATATGATCTCTATACAAAACAAGACACACCTGACGCAGAGTATGGCCCGCCCATAGAAAATGCGGTGTGACATTACGATAACTGCAATTTTCTTTTATACTTAGCAAAGTGTGCTTTTTGTGTCTTCCTCGGCACTTAAAAAAGGCCCGACTCATATTGGAAATCGTCAAGTTCCACTTGTTGAAGAATAGTATGCGGACGCCTTTCGTTTGCATGTCTAGTGCTACCTTTTGAATTGTTTTGTTCACGTTACACTCTAAGATCTTCGACATGCAATTTCTCAATGGGTTACTAAAAAGCCTACCCGAACTATGTATATATGAGACTTGTTTCGATTCAGAACATCCTTCATTCTAAATAAGAACGCAGGGATCTACCGTTTGCCTAAAAAATTAGTTGGAGTTGTACTTTATAATGGTCCATACACTGCATTCTAATGATGTGTATCCCAATAAAGGAGAACACCAGACAGTGGTGGTTCCACTGGTGTGATCCGGCTTTGCACAAACCCCGCAAACCTTGGGAACATGTGGAACTGCTCAATTTGCGCGCGCAGCTCAATTCACTTATTAATGAAAGAGCGTTGCAAGATCGTCTCACTTCATATATATGCAGCAACAATAAATTATCATCCATGTATTTAGGCGTGGTGACATTCATCCCAGAGTTTGTTTCGCTAAAAACAGTTATGGAAAATGATAACGCAGCCAGGTGGCGATTGAACGTGGACCTGATGTCACAACGAGTATCTTCCAACAGCGACGAACTCATTCGTCTGCGAATGACCTGCAAAAGCACGAGTGACGATTATGTTTTTGAGCCGAAAGGTGACTAGCATACAAATGGATCATCCTCACTTGTAATAATTTGCAGAGGATGTTAAGCTACGCAGTTATCAACAAGAACTGGTGAAGCCAGCTCTTATGAAGAATAATTGTATAATTTGTGCCCCAACAGGCTCGGGCAAAACGATCGTTGCCGGTCATATCATCCTCAGTCATTTGAGGGAATCGGTTCTAGCCTCTCCTAGACGTGTGAGTTGGGAATGCTCATAATTCCTAGCATTTATTCTTGTTCAGGCTTGTTTCGTCGTACCGAATATCCCTCTTCTAGAGCAGCAGAAGAAAGTGTGCCGGACGTTTCTGGGCGATAGTGCACAGGTATCTAAAGGGAACAATTAAAAAACGCTTAACTTTGCCTGGGACGATTTTGTTGGGACTGTGAAGATACCGTTGCTTATTTCAGATTAACATCGTAAAGGGTGACTCCAAGGTTCCGCTGGTGCATACTGTACGAAACTCGCATGTGGTGATCCTGACTCCGCAAATGCTCGTGTTAGTCTACAGTATTTTGTAACACATGTGCATATTTCGTGTACAGCAACGCTTTGGAGAGTGCTCAGAAGAGCACGAACACCATCGACGAGGTTGCACTAAATATGTTCTCGCTGATCGTTTTGGACGAGTGTCATCATACGGCTGAGAATCACCCCTACAATAGTAAGATTACGAAAACTGATAGCGAGTTAGATCCACGCCCATGGTCTTTAGAACTTATGGAATTCTATCATGAGATGAAAGTGGAGAACAACCTCCGAGGTGAAACAGTTCCACAAATCATTGGACTTACCGCGTCTCTCGGCGTCGGCTCCTCCAAGACGCTCACAAACGCCGTTAGTCATATCATTAAACTTTGTGCTAATTTGGACTCGACAGTCATTTCCACTGTAACTAAGAACGTCTCCGATTTGGAGCACTATTCCGCGCAAAGCAAAGATGGTGTGCTAATTAGTAGGAGCGTTTGTAATCGTTATATCTTCAGAGATTCATTTAATGAAATCTGACGTCAGGAAAGAGCCGTTCTTCATCAGAATGGTGGAACTTATGAGCGATGTTGAAAACGCGATCCTACAGAATCATGCAGGTTCTTGAAATGACGTAAGGCGTTAACTAATTGCTGTTTAAGTGCGTGAAAATCTCCCGTTGGCTTATAGTTTGGTCTGCAACAAAGAAAAGCTATCGCCAGGTATTTCTCCAATTTATCCCAAAGAATCTTTTCCGTTTAGCGTACCTGCAGTGGATATCAGTCACCCTGAAAAGTACGCTTCCTGAATTAAGATGCATTGAAGCCGACGACCGATCAATTCTGACCAATTACTTTATGGTGCTGAAGGTATGAATACTCACAGTCTAGACAGGCCAGGGCGGACCTATGCAATCTTACTTTTTCGCACAAAACCTCAAGATTCTAGAGGAAATTGTATGCGTTACGTTTAGAAGCTGCTGCGAACGTTGGAGCTCTGGTACTTTTTCAACACGAAGAGTGCTATGGAATATTACACGGAGAAATCTTTGAGTGTGTATGTTCCACAGAAGGTCCAAGGCAAGTAGATTTGATTTTCGAAACATCAGTGACCACATTATTGAAGAAGCAGTACAAGCACTCTTCAAAGCCCACGCCTATGACAGAAGCGAGATGCTCTCTGAACTGTTTCGGTACGTTTACAGATGCCCTATTCGCAATACACTGTAAGTTCTAGCCTCCTCGAAGACAAGTTCCGACAAAACAAGGAGGACTCGCGAGTCATCATTTTCGTCAAAGAATGCAAACATGCTGCCGTTCTGCGAGATCTTCTCCGGGAAGATGATAACTTGATTGCGGCTGGTGTTCGAAGCGATTATCTAATCAGTGAGTGTTATGCAAAGGTTTACACGACAACATTTCTTGCAGGTACTGGCCGAAGCGGGGACCATTCACTCACGAACGAAGAACTTCGAGAAAAGCTTCGCAGCTTTGATTTGGGTCTTATTAACGTGATGTGCGTCACCTCGGTTGCGGAGGAAGGTTTGGATATCGGAAAGTGCGATCTCGTAGTCAAATACAACTACGCTTCCAACGACATTGCACACATTCAACGAAGAGGTACCGTTTAGAGTACTGTTGCTCACATCAAATGGTTTATAGGCCGCGCAAGGCAAAAAAATTCACGTTCTGTCTTGTTTACCTGCGATGAGAAGCTCAAGCAGCAAGAAGAACGAAATATCGCCTGCGAGGAATTGACAAGTGAAGCCATACAATTCATTCAACAGCAGCCAGCGGAATGGCTAGTCCAGAACGTATGTGGTTTCCGTGGTATAAGTGGCTACAGGTCTGTCTGCCTTTAAGGTCACTGACCAGATCAATAGTTTCCTCAAATCGCGCCGCATGGCGCGTGCAATGGGACCCGTCGGAGACCGCAAACGGTCCCACCAAGAAGTAAACGGTTCCACCAAAAAGTACATCATTAGTTGCAGGTATATACTATAACACTCGTAGCAACTTAAACGTTACTTCAGAAGATGTGACGAGAACATTGGCCAGTCTAATGATATATTCACCGTAAACGGATCCTTGTACCTCCTGTGTGATTCTGACGTGTGGAGCCGGTCGTTCTGGATTTCTCGGGATCCCGTAAAATACCCTGGAATGGAAAATGCTGACGCTGGGCAGGTTGGTATTTACATGTTAGAATGTAATTCAAAAAAGCTTCTTTAGATGTATTGCAAGACGTGTAAAGAAACGTGGGGAAGAATTATTCTTTATGAAAACGTTGCGATTCCTACGGTAAATTGCAAGGGTATGCGAATGCAATTTGGTTTAATTTAACGCCAGCTTGTCTTGCAGCCGTCGTCTTTACGGACGGTTATGGAACGCGGCAAACGTTTCCGAAATGGAAAAAAGTCACGGAGTTCTGTTTCTTGCCGGAAGAGATTACCCTCGAAGCCTTAGCCGTGATGCGCAGTGCTACGTCTCTACACTTCAGCAAGATCCGTGTTGTTTAAGTTGCATAATGTTTCAAGTGTTGTTAACATTACATAGCCCCGAAATGGGCATATGCAACTATTGGGGTGGTGCATAATTAATTTCCAACTTTTTCAACGTCATTCTATTGCCGAATAAACATCGTTAGGAATCATTGTAACCACTATTATGAAGTACAACTTCTGCACATTTCGTGGGCAAGCGGCGGATTCCGTGCTCACAAAATGTACGAAGTTTTGAGTAAAAAAAAGATTGGATCCAGATTTTGACCTCTTCGTCTAAATTGAACTGCTATTCATCGAGTTCGTTGCTCATTGACCGGAAAAAGTGGTAATATGATGGGGCAAAGTCTGTGTTATACGGTGAGTGGGCGCGAACTTCCCAGTCTAAATCCTGGATTTTAGAATGGACTTATTTTTCCACGTGTGGGTTTGAGTTGTCATGTTGCAAAATGACTTTTTTCATGTTTGATCTCTTTTCTCTGATATAAGCAGCCGCCTTTTCCAATTCTTGTGATTAGACAATAGCATTAAGTGTCCTCTTGCCATAAAGCCCTTCCCAGTATCTCACTCCTTGCCAATCCCATCATGCGATCACATTAATTTCCTTTGGTGAAGTTTGGGGTCGGGTCAGGTTTCGGCTTCTCTCCAGGGGCAACTCATTGATGATTCCGGCGAAAGTTTGCTGTAAAGACCTACTTTACATCGCCTCCCACAAGGTATAGAAAAAATAATTTTCTCTCATGTCTGGATAGAAGAGCCACGGCAATGAAAATTTACTGTCCAATCTGGTTGTCGGTGAGGTCGTGGGGAAACAATGCTCCAGTTTCGACTTGAAACTCAAAGTAGTCAAGGGACGTAGCACTGTAGTATGGTCAACCCCTAACTGCTCTACCACTCCCCCCGTCGACTGCCAGTTTTCGCTTGCAAGCAGCCTGAGTAGGGCGGAATCTTCGAACTGAGGTCTATATTTGGGACCTGGTTCGTCTTTGAGCGATTTGTCCCAGATCAAAATTTATCGAACCATTTCAAGCAGGTCGCCCTACTCGTTGAACCCTCGCCATAAACCTAGTTGATGTTACTAGACGCTTGGCATGCATTTAAATTTTTTAAGAATTTTTTAGCATGAGGTGTCGGAAATGTCCAGGTGGCAAATTGGCGAGTGGTTAAATAAAATGGTTAAAAAATAGGGATAGACACAGGAATAGGAGCCGACGACACATCTTTGGGGTAGAAGGAAGGGTGCTGCTTACAGCACCCCCGACGTCTGCTTTGTGTTAGCAAGTATCACAAAGGACGGAGATCTTTAAATCATTGGAAATTAATTATGCACCAACCCAATAGAATAGTTACTAAATTCGAAAAGGATCCAATTCATGTGTCTTTTAAGGGCTGTTCTGCAATTTAGGGTTTGAGTAGAAAAATTCGCTTCAAAGGAAGGTCTTCAAATGGACCGTGCAGTTCTGTACTAAGGAAAACTCTTGAGCAATGTATTAAATGCATTTAAAAGCGTTACTCCAGTCTACAAGACGCTCGAATAGCTGACGGTCTTAAAAGATTTAACTCCGACAAATGTCCAAGGCAAATTTGTGCGACCGCTTCATTTACCCTAGCGTAACGACTCTCCGGTTGCTTGCCTAACAATTGTAGGATAAAGTGGCGAACAGTCCGTTGACGTTTTAAAAAAGGCTCTAAACGCATATGTAGACCGATAGTTCTAACAGCCCACTTGTGACAATTCGAGGTCAATTCTTTAAACAACTAATATTGTTGCGTGAAGAACTTGGCTTATATGTATTCGGCTCATCTCACGTAATGTAGCAAAGAATCGTAACGCAAAACATATAATTGAAGCTAATTGGAAGTAAACTTTTTTGTCCTTTGAAGCTTTCCCCGTAGAAGCTGTTCATTCGACTCGGCTACAAACTTGTCGAAACACGTGCAGGTGTTCTCGTGGTTGTCGTTTTTGAGCATTCTGTCCAGATGCTTAATGTAGAAGATGGCCAGTCGGAGGGTGTCCACTTTGCTGATCCGTTTTTCGCTGCAACAGACACAGTAGTATTGTCAATAGCCAACAAAGGCAGAAATAGTGGGCAGATGCGCTTAATGCGCGAAGTTAAACAAAAAACGTTTGTGATGTCAGTCATATTGTATGCTCAGTATACATTACCCAACCGCCAGGAAGTCGCACCACAAGGTCATCTAGGTGACGATGTGTTTTACTCGCTTCCGATTTCGGAGATAACGCAACTGCACACTTTGAACTTCACGAAAGCTGTCAAGCACTGATTGCAAGTTGAAATCAACGAAGGGAGAGGTCTTTCTATCGATCACTCCCAACATCGTGAATTTCTTATCTTCAGTGCAAATGAATTCACACTTTAAACGCACAAGTTTGAAAACTACCCTATGGAGAGTTAGTAAGCGCAATTAAGCAACAATCATAATTCCACAGCGACCGATATTGTTTATCAAGTCTACTACAATGGAACTTTCCAACTGCCACCTCTTATCCAGTCGTCAGTAGGTGGAGAAGCACAGTAATCTCAAAACATATGAAATCCTCAGGAAATTTTGAGTTTTGATAGTGAACCGAGGGTTAGCAAATGTCAAAAGAATAGTAGTTGCAGGACGATGATTGGTGGAAACTGAAAAGCTATCCTTGCGAGCGTTTATAATCTATGGATTAACACGTAACCTTCTCATATTTACTGCTAGAGGGGATAAACTGCTAGATCTAAAATAAATTCTTCCTGTCAGCAATTATTGGTTCTTACGGTATCGAACATACTTTTCCGCTAACGGTAAGGCGTTTCTGAGTGTTTCGTATCCCTCGTTGACGCACCGAACACGATCCCTTTCACGGCGATTTCTTTTCCACACAGATGTACCGTACCTATTCATGAACTAAACGTAATCATCACAATAGTCTTCTTACCCTAGATCTTCTATCTCCTTTGGAAGAGGAACCTTTGCTTCAGGCGAAAAGGGATTAACAGCAGACTTGGTTTTATCCGCGTGAGCTCCAACTGCAAAAGAAAGCAAACTGTGCATAGTGCAAAAGCTATGCAGCTTACCGGCCTCCAGTGACGGGAAAAGACCCGTAACAGCTAGTGCCGAAAAGGAGTTGTTGTGATAGGTGCTCAGTATGTATGAGGCAGTAGGGTAGTCCATTATTGCGAGAGACCCTTACAGGAAGCTGACGATTACCCACAATGCGGCTGGATTTGACAGATTATAATACTAATCCGACAAGGGAGGGGCAACAGGTAGGATGACATTTGCTAGCAGCTATTACCCAATTAGGTAGTTGGTTGACAGATCGCCGGCTGCGCAAATAAGCGGCCGATACCATATTCGACGCTTCCCTGATTTGCTGAAAAACCAACAAAGCGGAGGATGCGCTGACAGGCCCTAACATTCCCTTCCCACCTTCCAGCTATGTGTTGTGTAAAGCAGAGACCGTTCTGTTGAGAGGACATTTAACAAAACCATGTCACGAACATAATAAATTAATGCAAATTATCGCACACATTACCGACGAAAGCAGACAATTCATAATGCGTCTTAAACCTGCAGAACAATTACTCTTCGGCGTGCTCCTCGGCGTACTCAGAATCTCCGCCTTCTCCGTCGAATTCACCCTCGTCCTCGGCGGTAGCCTCCTGGTACTGCTGGTACTCGGAGACGAGATCGTTCATGTTCGACTCGGCTTCGGTGAACTCCATCTCGTCCATACCCTCGCCAGTGTACCAGTGGAGGAAAGCCTTGCGGCGGAACATGGCGGTGAACTGCTCGGAAATACGCTTGAACAGCTCCTGGATGGCGGTGCTGTTTCCGATGAACGTGGCGCTCATCTTGAGTCCACGGGGTGGGATGTCACACACGGCAGTCTTCACGTTGTTCGGGATCCATTCGACGAAGTAGGAGGAGTTCTTGTTCTGCACAGACATCATCTGGTCGTCGACTTCGCGCATGGACATGCGTCCACGGAACATGGCGGCGACGGTCAGGTAGCGTCCGTGGCGAGGGTCGCAGGCGGCCATCATGTTCTTCGCGTCGAACATCTAGAAGTGGCACTCTGATAGATTGCCTTTACTGGGACTACCGTACCTGCTGGGTGAGTTCGGCGACGGTGAGGGCGCGGTAGGCGGCGGCTCCGCGGGCAGAGAGGGGAGCGAATCCGGGCATGAAGAAGTGGAGACGCGGGAAGGGGACCATGTTGACGGCCAACTTGCGGAGATCGGCGTTCAGCTGACCAGGGAAACGAAGACAGGTGGTGACTCCGGACATCGTGACGGAGACTGAAGATCGTCCTTAGAGCCTCATGCCTGGGACTTAAGCCTACCGAGATGGTTAAGGTCTCCATAGGTGGGGTTGGTCAGCTTCAGCGTGCGGAAGCAGATGTCGTAGAGAGCCTCGTTGTCAATGCAGAAGGTTTCGTCGGTGTTCTCGACCAGCTGGTGGACGGACAGCGTGGCGTTGTACGGCTCGACGACGGTGTCGGAGACCTTGGGCGACGGGACAACGGAGAAGGAAGACATGATACGGTCGGGGTACTCCTCGCGGATCTTGGAGATCAGAAGGGTTCCCATACCGGATCCAGTACCACCTCCCAGGGAGTGAGTGAGCTGGAAGCCCTGGAGGCAGTCACATCCTTCAGCCTCTTTGCGGACGACGTCGAGCACATTGTCGACGAGCTCGGCTCCCTCGGTGTAATGTCCCTTGGCCCAGTTGTTTCCGGCTCCGCTCTGTCCGAAGACGAAGTTGTCCGGACGGAAGAGCTGTCCGAAAGCACCTCCGCGGATCGAGTCCATGGTTCCGGGCTCCAGATCGACGAGCACGGCGCGGGGCACATACTTGCCTCCGTTGGCCTCATTGTAGTAAACGTCGATGCGCTCCAGCTGGAGGTCGGAGTCTCCCTTGTAGCTGCCATCGGGCTGGATGCCGTGTTCGTCGGAGATGACCTCCCAGAACTTGGCTCCGATCTGGTTTCCGCACTGGCCGGCTTGGACGTGGACGATCTCGCGCATGGTGATCTGCAGAGATGAGTTGGCTTACGGCGGTGCAGTTGTATGCATATATCGCGGGAGCGAGAGGTCGCGCCCAAAATGTCTGATCTTTAGCGCGGAACCCTTACGGACATCGTTGTGAAGCCAGAGGCAAATTCCGATTTCAAACATAGGGCAACCATCGGACAACAAATTGGGTGGCGGCGCTCTGATATTGCCGGATGCACCACCGCCGCCCAAGACCGCGAGTGAGCAGAGGGAGGACAATGCTGACCAATGCCGCGACTGAATAGGCGAGTGAGTATGCAGCGAGCAAAACAGTCGTTGCGAAACACATCACCGCGTCGCGGCAGTCTTCCGTTCGGTCTCCATTTCGCTGTGTCGCTCGCGTCGGAGTGGTTTTTTCAGCGTCGGGGGCCGATCGATTGCCGAAATGGGTGGAGTGGACCTTGAGCCATCGAATCGGAGAGGCGTCCTCATTGCAAGGCGGGGCAGCGCGGTACTGCCAACGCATTTTGCAAAATTACCAGCGCAAAAATTAGAGTGGAAATGCAAAAGCCGAGGTGCCAAAATTTCTAAGGGGACCACAATTTTCAATGCACAATTCAAAGAATCCGGTTTACTGGCCAGAGGCTCTGATGAGAGCGGGCGGCTCATATTTTGCGCTCTTAAGGGGTGTCAAAGCGATTTTTACAACAAAATTCGCAGATGACCGAGTAGTTGATGGGTCGATTGACCTGGGCCTTAATATTGAACGCAGGCGCGCTCATCAGAGCGAACGGGCCTAGTCTTCAGGGACGAAATGCGATTATGCAGCGAGTGACAGTTTCTCATTAAGGGCCACGACGCGCCACTCAAGTGGCCCGCCATTGTGGGGAAGTTGGCACGCGGATAATTGGAAATAGCCCGTAAGCGGAAGGAATTGGCTTATTTCGCAAGCCCGCGAGTCTTTTCGCCGTCAAAACTGCTGGTTCAAAGAGAAATGAAATTAATTGATTTGGTCTTTTCAAAGGAACCCGAGCGTCTTGCACCGCACTGACTGGGCGAGTGCGGCTCTCTTTTGCGCTTCGTTTCCTTTTGTTTGCGAAGTCAGCGGTTAAGGAACGTTGTCCGCCCCGGTCGAAACGCGGAGAATTGGGCGACGACGAGCAAGCGGTCCATACAGACCGTGGGAGAGCAGAAATGAGGGAAGCGGCGATTGCACAGCCAGCGCCCAAGAGATGTAGCTGAGTAAGTGGCAGGGTCAACGGACGACCCTCTCCCCTCGCGCGGACCAGTGACACATATGCGGTCCAATCGAAATGCACTTTCGTGTCGCAAGAAATGCGTTCTGTGAGAAGGGCCAATATGCAATGAGATTATTGTCAAGATTGAGCATAAAGAACATCGGAGGCCATTTATCGACGCCGGCGGAGATGAATTGGTTTGTTTGCGCTGAAACGATGTCAGGGGTCCGCTTTTGGGTAGTGAATCATGGAGACCGCATGATCTATGCAAGAGGTTTATTATCGAGCCCATTGACGTCGATGGCACGAAGGATATCGCATAATCTCCTCTTAGACGGCCTTCATAGGGAGTCACTGTTTGCTTTTGGAGAAACGGTCGCCGGATTTAATCCGATACGCGATGGAATCGGATTTTCTGTAAATGCCGGATGGAAAGTGGCTCTATTCGGGGTCGCAGCACATCCTAATCTCCATATACTCAGCTAAATTAAGGCGCCCTCGTGGAACACTCCAGGGCTACTCGCAAAAGGTACAAACGTCGGGAGGCCCAGACCTCATCGGAAATTCATTGCAAGGTGGACAAGCTATTTGCTATTGATTTATCGTGGACCAATAATCTTTTTTGCCTGTCATCGAAGGTCGTCGGACGCATGAATATGCGCTATAGTTCGTTAACTCTCCCTATCCGCCTTCCGATCTGGACAAGCTTCACATATATGACACCTGCGCGGCGACCTATATTGCGTTTGTGCGCGTCGCCGAAACCATATCAGCGATGTCGCAGCGATGGCGACAGACTGCACCATATGGCATTTTGCGGCCCTATACCAATGCCCTCCGAATTTGCCTCTATGCAAACCGGGGAAGGACGTCCGCGAGGGTGCGGTTGACTCCCAACGGAGATGACGATGTTGAGACAAACACACAATTGCCATAAAAGGGTCGGTGCAGGGTGGAAGGAAGGGGACAGCGCGGGCCCTTTGCAGTGCCCAGGGCACGAGCAGAAGTGATAAGTCAGCGAAGGGCGTCGGACCGTTTTGTGTCCTCTCACACCTTTTACCACGAGGATCGCCCCTCGGTCTCATTCACAACAAGCTGTGAAAGGTGCTCAGGTGTTTGTGAGGTCATCACCTGCTACGACACCCGGGATCTATAGCGCTCACACATTGTGTCACGAATAGTGACTCACGATGTCGCAAAGGTTAGTAGAAAACACCACGTTTCCCGCCAATTTATAAAGCAGTAAGGAAGCGAAATTATGGTTTTTTTTCCAAATTTTGACATGACAGATCAACTCTACAATTGCCTACATTGGCTGTTTATTACATTGGCTGTCTATAGTATTATAAAGCAATAAATAAACGATAGAATGCTTCAGGTTTTACAGTGTGATGGAGCGAAAATAGTGGTGCGATGAAAGAAGGGCAGGAAATGGCAAATATCATAGGGGTAGGGTAACAAATTTTTCTGTAGCATTGAGTAAATTACAAGAAATTGCATGTGAGGCAGTGCAAATCGGCCTGTTAGAGCAGTAACTCGTGACCAAGATGGCGAATGAGCAGATGGCATTATATGTCTCATTAGATCAACATGGCTCTCTCATTAGAGAAACATGATTGCTCAGAAAATTGGCCAGCCAAAATTGGGTTCTTGCGACAGGAACCTATCCGGTGGTCTTGGCACGAACCGATGTGGCTGTTCCGGTAAGAATCGGCCAGATTCTTCCAGCGCAACCTGCTGGAGTCCCGCAACCACTGAGAATTTGGGTACTCCCAAGACGAAACAGTGTAGTGGTCCCGGCGCGAACCGATGTGCAGGCCTCCGAGCGCACCGCCAACTTTCTCCCAGCATGATCTGCTAGAGTCTCGTTACTACCGGAAAGCGTTTGGCTTCTCGTGACAGGAACCAATGTAATGGTCTCGGCACGAACCGATGTGGCTGTCCCGGTGAGAATCGCCTAACTTCTCCCAGCGCGATCTTCTGGTGATAAGGATAGATGTGGTTGGTGTGGTGAGAACCGAGGAGGTTCTCCCAGGGCGATCTGTTGGAGTTCCGCTTTCACTGAGCATTTGGGTACTCCCAAGACGAAACAGTGTAGTGGTCCCGGTGCGAACTGCCAACTTTCTCCCAGCACGGTCTTCTGGAGTTTCGCTACCGGAAAGCTTTTGGATTCTCGCGACATGAACCGATGTGGTGGTCCTGGTGCATACCGCCCAGGTTCTCCTAGCGCGATCTGGTCAGCATCACTGATGCAAATGTATACCAGTTGAACCTAAAGAGCACATCCAACCGTGTTCTAGAGGTATTGCTTGATCTTACAGGAAAAAGGAAAAACTAAGAAAGTCGAAGTGCAGTGACGGGCTGTGACGCAAGTGTCGACATTTCGGCAACCTGCTCGTTTCATGCGTTAATTGGTGTTCGTTACCTTTGATTGTAGACTTTAAATGGGAATGTCCTAGCGCTTCACTGCTTCGCAAGTCAAAAGTTCGCTACTTGTCTTTTGTTCTCCCCGCTTCCGTCTCACTAATCTCCCACATTTGAGCATTGTGGAATTCATCCCTCTCGCTCGGGAAGGAACGGTCGTGATGGCCTATACTCCACTGTTCGTCTCAGGAATCGTTCTCAGCAAGCTAGAATTCGATCCAGACAGTAGGTGGTCGTTCTCCACTCAGCAAAGCGATAGTTCTGACAGGTTTAAGTCGGACATCGGAGAACATCGCACTGGGCATTCTGACGTACGCGGTGTTCGCGTTGAAGGTGGTAGAATTCAAGCGCTCCTATGGAAGAACGGACAAAAGCACGCTGTTAGCGACCCTGTTTGGCTTTGCCGTATTTGCCACCATCATTCGAAGTATATGCCTCAGCGTGCACCTCTTCCACTCAGGTTTGCAATACAATTAGACCATATTGAACATGATGCTGCGAAATGAAAAAATTCAATGACATTCAAGCAAGCAGGATGGATTTTGAGAAGCCGACTTGAGTCTATTTTTTAACTCAAAGTTTTGCCCAAATAATTCTAATATAATTCGGTTAGATAACATAGTATTTTGTGCTTCGGAGTATGCTTTTTAGTATAGGAGCAAATCTTTGACAGAGGGTGTCATGAAAATTCACAAAAAGGCAGAAAGGTCCACGATTGCATGTACTCATTTTCTAGCATTGATGTTACAAGTAATGTTAAAAAAGAAAATAAAATGGACACTCTCTCTGAGTGAGTAACAGTACAGATTTGTGTTAATAAACAAAAGTAAATAAAGTCACGTTTAAAATGCATCGTTAGACGGATTAATTTAAACGACCAGCCAATTTAAAACAACAAGTAGAATAAGAACTTTCATTTTTTTATATTTTTACTGTTGTCTATTGTCTGCTTGCTTTTTGAGCTAGATGGCAAGTCTTTGACAATGTTAATGAATTAGGAGTATGAAAGGCGGCAGCGGATTCATCTGGAACAAAAGTGATTCACTGAAACTGATTCATTCCAAGTAAAAAAAATGCACGTGCACTACTTATACTTTCCCGGAGAAGATCACCCGAAAAAATGTTCGGATGGGGTAGCCGAAAATCGAAATCAACACCCGAAACGGGTATTCGACCCGAATCCAATCAGACCCGACCTGAAAAATTCCGAAAAAGACTCGACACTAAAACAGTTTTTTCATTGCAGACGTGAAGGCGCGCATGGCTGCCTTCCTTTGCGCCTGGCTGGCTCAGTTCGTGCTTGCTTCTGGCTGGTTCATCCAGCGTATCTACGTCATCTACGACTGCTACGAGCCTGATGGCGACGCGCATGATGACGAAGTGCTTCGCTCTATTTCGGCTATTATGGGCACAATGGCGGTCGGCTCGTTTGCCGTCGTCGCGAATGTCACAGGCAAGCGGTGGCCTACAGTATCCCGCACGTTAATTGCAAACTGTTTTAGGTCTCGTTACCGTTGACTCGATTGTGTGGATGACGTACTACCTCTATCTATCGGCGGAAATTGTAGGTGTTTCCCAATGGCTCATGAAGGGGTTACGGTAGTCAAGTTCACTTGGGAAGAAATTGAAGGGGCGTAGATTAATCAGAAATGTCCTCAACTACCTTCCCTGGAACACTAGTGCGTAGGTGATCTAAAGTTGACTTTTGGAGCTTGGCCTACATGTGTTAAATAACAATTTGGAATAGGTCAAAGAACTAACTGATCAGAGACTGCATACACTACTGTAGCCTTCCTGACTGAGATGCACCCTAGCACTGTCATTTATATGTGTTAAACTTTCTGAAACCAAACACTTCATAGGTTTTAAAGTGTGACGAGCACGTGTGTCATCTCAAGTTCGTGCTCTGATCCAGTCACAGTGACCGCGGCGGAGCAGTTCTTTCAAAAAGACTATTTTTTGTTGGCATGACTGACGAAGGCAGACGCTGTGATCTTTGCTGTCGCAAAAAGTGAGGTATGTGCTGAGACGAAAGAACGTGGACATGGGTGGCACTGACACGATCTGTCAAATTGTCCCGGTCAGTTGTAAAATCATCGCTCACTTTAGTTTTTCGCGCCTTCAATTACGAAACGAAGCTTAAGGCCACTGTCAAAGCGAACGTCTAGAGGAAAAAAGATATAATCCATAAATAATGAAACTTGCTAACCTGGAAACCTCAGTGGAACGTTCTATTGAATGAAACAGACAGCGGAGTTAGATAATACAAGAGGGAAATTTCGAGATTTTGCCATACTCTGTCTCAAATCTCTATCAAAGTACTTCGATCTTCGAAGGATTTACAAAGACATATTGTACAGCTTGTTACCTTGATTAGGGTGACCTTTCACCGTCAGGCATTTTGCCACGATTTAATCCTACCACACTGACTCTCCACCATTTTCAGCTTCACTGGAACGTCTACTTTTCGGCAAAGTACGGCTCTGCCCCGGCAAGTCTTCAATCCCTGTACCATCCCTCCAGACTTCTTGGAATGTTCTCCGTAAGCGTTCATTATATGACATTACGACGTCGTGCGGAAGCATTCCTACAGATTGACCCGAGTCTTATCAAAGTTTTTATCAAAACTGAATATCGAAATGATTATCAATTATTCCAGACCGATTATTACAATTTTTCCAGATTTTCCACAGAATTTACTTCAGACTCGGTATTAATAAGTTGTTGTTTTGACCGACCCGCACTCCACTACCCTTACTGACATCATTAACCCTGTCCCATCTTAGCAACTCAACTCCAAAAGCCAAATTGCGATTGTCGTTTCCTTGGTGACCGTCGTTCTCCGATTCGTCATCGTCCGTCAGCAGAACGAACCTCTCTTCACGATCGCGTGTCGGGCCTTGATCTATGCGTAAGTGTAGTTCTTCAGTGACCTTGAACCGACTCTTTATAGAATGGCCATTCTCGGACACACCCTCATCTTCACCACCGATCCAAACGAGCATCGCAAAGGTGCCCAGCTTCTGATGACCGTACTCCGGGACCGCAAACTTGACATGTTCTTGGAACGGACGACAAGTGCAGATGGATCTGACGATGCGGGGGGCCCGCACGACGGCAAAGGACTAATTCTGGAGCACGGAAGACGCGAAAACAACTCGGATGCATAAAACGCCTGTGTGTTGTCTGCTCAGACGGTCTTTGCTCTCCCCGTGTTCGTTCTTTCCGCTCCTGTTTACCTTCCTTCTCGGTATCGCCTCTGTCCGGCGACTTCATACTTAATGACCCCGGGGCAAAAACTAGCATCAGTACTAAGTACTACCAGCTGTCCTTTCCAAGAGTGATTAATCTCATTGGAGACCACTTTTGCCCCTTGACCAAATGTTGAAATGTGTACACATATGTACGTCCATATGACACGAGTCGGACGTTGTAGCCCAGACACGGGCACTGTTAATTTTTCTCCGTTCGCAACTCTTTCCTTCTCTCCATAACCAGTTCTCCCCATCTAACCTTCTTTCCGTTTTTTTCGCGCAAATTTTCTGAAGTTCAATGGCATTTTTACATTAAAAATGTCCTGTTTTGTGTTCCGACGTGCTGGAGTAAAAACGTGCAAAGCGGTGCATGAAAGGGTAAGGGATAGGACGCTCCTTCCGATGGGCGTCATTAGCATATGAGTGAACGGAACTGGAACACGTGGGGCACACTGCAACTGGCACTGATTCATAAGCATCGGGAGGAAAAAGAACACCGTTTTTACGGTCGCAGGAAGCGATTCAAAGAACATTGGAACGGCTGCCAGACGTCCACCGGTGCGCACTTCGTCACTGCTGCATTCTGACTATCCCGTTCCATTTTTACATTATTAATCAGGCAGTCCCCAGTCAGCACCTCCGGCCTCGGTGGCCATTAGCCTCCGCCGGTGGCCTCGCAACTGCCATCAAGGAGTATTGCGGGGGGTCGAAAAACTTCTGCAAGACATGGAAATGTGATTGAATGGTTTTTGTCTTTATTTGGCCATAAAAGAGCCGTGTTCGCCGCGGCGGACATGTCGTCGATTGGCGGCCAGTCGGAAGTCACACAGGCGTCGTCGGATCAGGGTGTGGCCTTCTGTGCGGGTGGTCCATAGGCTACTTATGACTTTTTGCTCCAAGACCAACCGCTTCGGCCGCGTCCGGGTAAAGAGCAGTGGATGACGAGAGTGGTGCGCAAGATTAAGAACTTAAAAGGACATGGAGAAGCAGTCTGGGAGGCGGTCGACCTGGAGCGGTCATCCGACGGTCAGAGGGCACTTCTGTGGCCGGCCTCGGGAAAGTCCCCCTAGGTGAGAGAAGTTTATCGCCCCCTTCTCAGCTGATAACGCAGCGCTATACGTTTCCTGACAGCTGTGGCGCCGTCTACTCTTCCGTCTGCAAAAATTTCGTCCGCCATTTTGTCGTCCCACTGACCGCAGATATTTTTCGCATTTCACCCACGGATCGACGGTGATTTTGCGGTGGTCCCGTCCGTCCGCTGTCGCCGGCATTCAGCGGCTCCGCTCCGCTCGCGGATCTTCGTCGCAGTGCACACGCCGCGGTCTCCTATCGCACACTACCGTATGCCTTTATAGAGCGGCGGAAAATAATTGTGTAAATAAATCACAAAAAAGTTTCTCATTTCCAGTGGAACATATAAATTATATGCGCACTCCAGTTCAGCTCCCTTTCTTGCCGTGCCGCCAGCGAACATATGCATGCGGTCCCTAATCCTCAGGGGCCACGGACACCCGAACTTGGCGTGTGGTCCTCCGACGTAAAAGGACAGCAAAAAACTTGGTGGCCCCAATCAGTACACCGCCTCAGTCTTCCAAGCCAATTCATCTAATTACTCTCGGGGGGCGCTCGCAAAAAACGGCTGGCCATCAAGTAAACGCCGGCAGCAGCACGAGAATCTCGCAAACTCGCCGGCCCGAGGGTCGCAATCGCTGTTTGTTTGTTCTTTTTGCAGAGTGCTCGCCGCAAAGTTGCAAGAAGCAACAACAACCAAGCTACGGAGTCGCCGCCGGTCTTCCTCGTCCCGTCGCGGCCGTTTCCTTTTTCGATTTTTGTCCGTCGCTCGAGATCACTCACAAAAACGTGTTCGACTCATTTATCACACCAATCGTTCCGTGGCTTCAAAAACCCTCGCGAACCGTTCTTCGTTCTCCACGTTCGCAAAATCAGTCCATATCCAGAGCCGGCGTCGTTGCCACGTGAATCCTTTGCCTGCTAGTTCCATTAATTATCACCGTTTTTTGCTACTCGAGTATCAACCGGTTTCACTCTTTACTCTTTTTCTGAACGCTCTGCGCGCGTGCGACTGAGCCACGAACCCGCGAGGACGACATCGTCTCTTAGACGTCTTAGACGTCTACTCACAGGACTACCGGCAGACAATTTTTGCACTGCGCGCGAGACTCCCCTTCCCGCAAGACTACGGACCGCTTTGCCCGTCCCTCACCTGTGCTCTGTTGCGAGTCCCGACCCAACCCAAGCCTTGCGGACATCGCCGGCGACAGATGCATCCGCCGGTAACGGTTCTTCATGTGGCGTCGCCTGTCCAATTCGGGCCAATTCCAGCCTGTTGCAACACATGCGGCCTTGAGACAATTAGTGTTTTTTGCAGCGACGTGCCCGTTTCCTGCGTTTGTTTTGACCTGAATCCGTGGCGCTGTGTCTCATGTGTAGTAATTTTAATGGGTTTTGAATAGTGGCCGTCTTCGACCTTTCTTCTCCTCGCCAATTTAGTTTTTGCCACAAATAATTTGTCACAACTATCCCCTATGCGTTATCGTACGTCGAATCGTCGGCGGCGCACTTTAATGCGCGTTTTTCATACCGTAATCAAGCAGCGAATCTGTCCTCAAGGCGCGTGTGCTCTTCGCGCAAGCGTGGAAAGGTGAGCCCGCGGCGGCGGCGAGTCGCAAGCGACTCCAGCCAACGGATCTTCGGCTCGGAGGAGCCGGTGGGTGTCCTCCCTTCGGGGCGTAGAACACCTCCTCAGTCGCCTCCCGCCAGTCTCTATTATAATATTCGAAAACCATTTTTATTAGTGTCATATTTCGGGCGAATAATGATGTCGGTCGTACGGTTTTTTGTGTGGACGTTTAGCGAGAAACTCCAAATCACTCGGTCGCGGCGAACACAGATCCACAATCTCGCTCGTCGAGATCTTCTTATTACACTTCTTGTGCCGGAAGGCGCCAGGAGCTTTCGAATTTCCACGCTTTTTACCTGTTTGGCGTCCCTGAAGGCGTTGTATTTCCCGTCAGCGACCTGTCTGCCCAGGATTCGCCTTTCTTCCCTTTCAGCGACTTTTCTTTTGAACCCGGCTATCAGTTCCAAGGGACGCCAAACCCGTTCTGTCGCTCTTTCTCTCGCTCTCTTTCGTTCTCGACCGGCACCTTCGCTACCGTATGCCCATTGTGGAGGCGTTGCTCGCTCCGATTAATTGCTGATCCGGTGTTTCTTAAATTCTGCGAATAGTGCTTATTTACTTTTTGAGCGTTTGCGAGGAACGAACACGGAAACAGACAAAAAGTCGGATTCAAAGACTAATTATCGCGCAGGAACGCACTGTGCTATTTCGGTGCTCTCCGCTTCCTGAGGGAGTTTGAGCTCGCGGAAGCGAAGTTTCTGTCTTTTTGCCACCTATGCTTAGTCATCCCGAGAGATACTTTATGAAACTAATGAATGGCAATTAGGGACGAGCGTTGCTCAAGCCGAACCGAGAGCCGTTGGTGTGGAGGTACTCGTTCGCTTCCAATTTGTCGTTTTAATCAATCTAACGCGAAACGGAGGAAGCCGTTGTCCGGTTCGGTCACACGTGCCACCGTTGATCACGGCCGATTGGGGAGAATCGCCCGCCCCAAGACCGTTTTTCCCCTTAGGGAGGGCGTACGCGCGTTACCCGAACCGATCGCGGCAAGCATAATCGTCTGTCAGTGGCTAACACCGGCTTACTTCCTTTGAGCACAGCTGCCCGGCCTAGGGTTTCAAATGGTCCGGTTCGAAATTTTGCTTCCGACATTTGCATTTGTGAGCTCATTGTCACTTTTTGCCGTGTCTATTACTCACTGAGGGCTGTGTTGTGCCCGAGGCTCGGCTGCTGTCTGTCTGAGCAGCCGAGACTCCAGGAGAGTTTCACGCGCCACAGGGAGTTCGCGCGTTCTGCAGTTCTTTTCGGCGCCGCTCCTAATTATCGATTGTTTTGGTGGCACTTTTTTTGAACTTGTACCGCAAAATGTTGCGACACCGCGAGGTGCGATGCGCGAGACGAGTCTGGCGGCTGAGAACCCGGAACAACGCAGTTCACTGCGACTGCGATCTGGCCGTTTTTTGAGCGGACTACTCGTAGACGATGAGCATCTCCTTTAAACGGCGATGACGAAGAGGTGATTCGAGAAACGTGCGGCCGAGAGCAAAGAACGTCTGAGGCGGTGGTCGGTGTGAGTGGAAATCCGATCGGCAGACGAGGAACACGAAGGAGAGAACAGCCGTTTTTCGCCTCAACAGCTGAGGGGTACATTCCCAAGATTTTGTTGTTGGAAAGTCCACGTGAATGGACCGAAAAAGGCACGCGCTGACATCATCTTCGTGCCGTTTGGTCGTTGTTTGCTCCCGTACCTTGATCTCCGGGCGAGAAGCATGTGTCAGGCGGGCGTTCCATTTGCTTTTTTCGCCTGTTTGCACCCGCAACATTTGTTGTCGTCAGCAACTGGCGAACAAACAACACAGCGCAGTCACAAGTGGCGAGGGCGAGCCGTTCTGCCAGCGGCGATCAAAAATCATAAAAAGAACAGATATTTTTTGCGGAAAACTAATCGGCGACTTTCGACGAACTTCAAGAGCACGGGTTCTCTTCGCAACATTTATTTCCGCTGTTTCGGCGGACACAAAGCATTCCAGCCGCTTGCAATGCGGCCTTCTTGCCAGCCGCCCGCTGGACATCCTTTTTGTGCCACTTATTACGCGCGTTCATCGGCTACCGATCCGAGAATAGAACGCGCAAAATAGGCTCGACGTGGAACTGGCAACGGCAACCACTTCCTTCCTATGCTCGCGCGCCCCCTATTCGCTTCCCTCCGCCGGCTACCGTACCCTCAGAGAGTGTTGTGCTCGAGCGGTGTAATTATTGACAATTATACGGAAAAAGCTTAGAATTGTGCGCGTACGAGCATGTGTCACAAAGTTTCGAAGACTGTGCGCGTTCCTGCGACTCATCGCGTTCCCTTCGCGCACGCGCGCTCTTTCATTAACTCTTCTTCCTCGCCATAATTCCGACTGCTTTTCAGTGGCTCCGAGAGCAAAGATCGCCAAGCGATCATCCTTATCTCAAAACTTGAGTGCATCGACCACCGTCCGGGTGAATCTTTCAAAAAGTACCGGAGTAAAACAAGCAAACAACAGAGCGAACCGTCGCACTTTCGCCGCTTTGAAAACAACTGCCTCGCGAAGCCAGTACACGTGCAGAAGGTTCGTTAAAGGAGAATTCTCATATCAATGGGAATGACTAGTCACAGTGCCTGGATGGGTAAAAACGGCGTTCTCAGATGCCATTGAGAAGTGCAAAAAGTGCAGCTCTATGAAAAATTATTCCCGTGTTTGAGTGTGACGACGCCCTGGACACACTGGGCAACTTTCTTACTCGCCTCTGGCGGTTTTTTCGACGCTGTCCAATGTTCTCCCACCTTCCTGTTTCGACAACATTCCCAGGCACCCGGTAACACAATACACCTCTGATCGCTTAACAACTGACCTGGAGCAGTGCATCGAGTATAGAATTGTGTTGGGAGAGGAAAGTGTTTTTTTCCGAGGACAGGACACGCAACGCAGGCATTAGTAGGCCTCTGTTTAGCCTTTGGACGACGCGCGAAATCGTCGTGCGCGTAGGGTTACCGTACCCCTAATTGGTCACCTCTTCCGGGATGCAATTTTAAGTAACATTTAAAAATTTGTTTTGGTCTATAATTGCGTCTATTTATCGCCGTGACTCAGACCAATTACAGGTGTTGTAATTGTCGAAAGGGCATTCAGGAAGCCTGCACAGAGTGCAATGGCACCAATTTAGGCCCACGACACCCAAGATAGTAACATGTGCACTTACGAATTTCCGAAATTACGGTATGCACCGTTTTTCCCTTCTTTTTTCTGGCGTTCGCGCAAATGGTCTGCGTAAAAAATGGTGAAACGGCGCTCGGCACGGGTCTTCCCATTTCGGGCCGGATTCACCTCAACTCCACAGCTGCGTGCCGAGGCACGGTCCGTGCTCGCCCGTTGATACCTCCTCCCGAGTAGGTTCTGTTGGTGCCCTTAACCACCGCCGCCCCATTGCCAGTTCCGTCGCTATGACGTAGATTCCCATTTTGTTTGTGATGCGCCAAAAAACGGTTGCCACAAGAAGCGCGTCCTGTTTGGGGCCGCGCTCGGCCGAACCGTTCTATCGGAGGTTAAAACCAAATTCTATAAATGGAGTGCACTCGTTTTCTGGGAACTTTTGACCCTGGCACGTGGGTGCACGTGACTCAGCTTTATTTCCAGGCTCCCTTTGTCTCTTCTTTTAACTTTCCCATCCGTGCATGCGCTTATCCTGTCCCTTCGCGTGTTTTGCTTCGTGCCCCTCTGGTCGTCGACGTTAGCGGTGCTTGTGTACTGTATGTAAGCCTGTAAGCCCTGCGGGAACGCATCTTTGGTCCCAAAGTGCACTTCACCTTAACAGGTTGCTTCTCGTTGATTTTATGCAAATGATCATCAAAGGTAGAAGCGGCGCTAAGGGGCACGCCGGACGGCGACGACGCAATCAATTAATACCTGAAATTGCTGTGCCAGCGGGTACTCATCGCCCGCCGCAACTCTCTCTCTCGCTCGCCGGTCTTTGTCGCCCCGCTGCACGCGCACGCTCGAGGGCCACAGACGTTTTTGTGGGAGCGCGCGGTCAAAGGCACAGCCGTTTTTCGGTGCCTCCAGTGCCAGCTGGTGCGAACAGGACCGAAGAAGAACGGAACGATGCCGTCGGGAGGGCCGCCACACTCAACTGTCAACCCGCCGGCCGCCACCGTGTCGACACCGTTCCCATCAGCAGCCTATCATCGTCTTCGCCGTCTCGTTGGCACTTGCGAAACCACCCGAAGGGATTCCACCTTTCTTCGAGCAGCGAATTATCAACGCCCATTGGGTTTTCGGGCGTTTTTGCGCCGCATGCTCTCAATTGCGGCATGACATATGTGCGGCGTTCGAGGGCTACCGTACCCCTCCAGTCGCCCCATCACATATGCTTGATGCGAACGACTCTGTTCATAAATGTATCGCATAACGAGCAGGAGCACATCTTGGCGCCGCAATGCAAGGAGAACTTTCGGGGGAGAGGGGCTTCTCGTAGTCGCGAGACGGGGAATAATTACAACCTGAAAGCAGAGCCTTCAATCTTCAGCGCCCAAACTTTCCAAGGTCTCCTTGGAGGACGGAATCGGTTTTTTGACTTTCGTACTATTGTACAAAAACTTATTAAGGTCGTGTCCTCTACAGTAGTCCGTGTGGATGCCATCTTCTGCGTTAGTTCTATCCCAAAGCACCGAGGTTATCTCCAAAGAAGGAGATAGCTCTTCGAGATGATAGACTTCAATGCCTTATGCTCTGGCTTGTTGCTCGATCTATTTCTGGTCTTAAGTGTTTCACCTCCAAGTTCTACCCGGAAAATGGCCAGCGGCGACGGTAGCGCGTGCGCAAACCGCAAGAACGCCAGAAGGGGGCGGCGATTGCGAGGGGCGACGACAATTTCGATTGGCCGGGGCCCGCCCTCGTCACCATCCACACGAGGAACA
Source organism: Steinernema khuongi (assembly GCA_016648015.1). Taxonomy (NCBI): domain Eukaryota; kingdom Metazoa; phylum Nematoda; class Chromadorea; order Rhabditida; family Steinernematidae; genus Steinernema; species Steinernema khuongi. The sequence goes on along the minus strand of JADLIF010003194.1, from coordinate 20,672 downwards.
CTTGCATCCTAGCATCTTCGGTCCAATTGTTTTTTGCAGAAAACTAATTTATAGCAACGTAAAAAATTTGTTGTCCCCCCACTAATAACGTGTGTCCCCTTCGTGTGTGTCCCGTCTAATCCGCGTGCCCTCCGCTTCAGGTGTATGGCCATAGTAGCGACCAGCTCATAAAGAAGTTCACTTACGAGTCGCGAAGTGAGCACCAGCAACAGAATCGCAGAGGACGACGCTGGACGACGCGGCCATGAATCTGACGCTCCCATCAGCTGGCGTCGGTAAGTGACCATGCCCCCGGAAGTTGCTTCTTCGTGTGCGCTATCTACGCGGCCCTTTTTACGCTCGTGTTTGTAACCGCCACCGGGAGGAAAGGGCGCTTCTGCGGCCCGCGCGTTTTTTGCCGCAAATCACTCGCCGCGCCTTGTTTCTTTGTGTTGTCAAACAGTGAACTTGGCGGTAAAAACTTAATGAAGTGGATGAAAAAGGGGCCCCCGCACTGGACGTGGCGGTGAGTCACAAGGTCGGGAAAAAGCGCTCTTTTGGTCAGTCATGAGTGATCAGATGATCATTTCGTTGCTGTGCGACATAGAACGAAACTTTCAGTTAATAACCGGGCTATAACCCTCCCTTTGTGCTCTGTGCCGTGTCCCGCTAACATCTGCCACTTACCTTCCCAGATTCGCCACTAATTCCATTGTTTCCACAAACCTCCTCGGCCTATTTTAGAAATATTCTGCTATTGAACTATTGTGTGAACCGCTGCGTCAGCAACGCGTGTCCTTTCAGAGTCACAAAACAACCTGGCATTGTTTTTATTTGTGTGTTTTCCAGAGAACCCCTTTTTGGGAAAGGTCACCCCCTCAAAGAGGTTTTTTCCGATCTTAGATCTCCCCGTTCTCAAGGTATAAGCTAACTTCGCGGAAACCTGGGGAACCTCCTCCTGTTGTCGGCGTAGAAGTTCTTTCGGAAAACCCAATTAAAGCGAGGGTTATGGGGCAAGTATGTGCAAAAATTAGGCATTCCCACCGGTCACTCGACCCGGCGGTGCCTCCTCCGTTATTCCTCGCCGGTGGCCGGCACTCCCACACGCACTCCTTCGGTATTAGTGACCTCATTCCGCGGCGTTGCATCGTGCGACAATACGGCGTTTGTCTTTGTTGCCGAAAAAATTAACGCTCACAGATATAATTTGCGGTTTTTGTGCGATGAGATACGCCGTTTTTTGCATCTGTGCGAAACTTTTCGCCTTCGGGCGACAGGCATCGATTAATTACATACGGTTGAACGAACGGTCGCGGCGCGCACTCCTACGCCGCCACCGCCGCCGCCGCCGCTACCGTACCACTAAACGTAGCCGCGGAGAGGGTTGAGCAAGGCGCGCGAGACATCGGAGATGATCCCCTGCCATGCATGCATTCATGTCTGACATCAATCAGCAGCAGCAGCACAGGTAGTCGACGTTGGCCCTTCGCCAAACGGGGCGCTCCGGTGCCCCGTTGGGCGCCGTTGACTCCACGGCGCATTAATCATGAGTCAAGTTGCCTCGCCGAATTTCGAAGGAACCCTTCTTACGAGCCTGCTGCCGGTTCCACCCGGCTACCGTACCCCTGCTGCCCTCGACGTTATTCGTCAACCATTTCAGACGTCTCCGGGCAGCAGCAACAATATAGTCAGCAGAGCACACAGAACAACCGTCCTGACCAACAGAATGCGTTCAACCTCGCAGGTCTGATCAACCAGAACGGCATGTACGCTCAGCAACAGCAACAGCCTCAGCAGTCCTCCAACGATTCTCTCAGTAGGTTGTCCCGTTGAAATCCGCCTCCGAGCCGCTGTGATCCTTTAGACCGCAGCCACAGTCGATCGACCGTAGACACAGACCTGTCCGGAGGCAACATGACTCCCGTCTCAAGCACACCGGGTTCCACGCAACAAGCGCAGGCCCAAGTCCAGCAACAGATGCAGAACGCCGCAGCGTACAAACCTCCAGAGACGAACGATCAACATTCCGTTCCGCAGAACATGGGCCAGCTGGGTCTGGCCCTCCAGCAAGCCACAGGCATCGAGCGGAATTCTGGTAGCTTCTCGGCGGCCTTCAACAACTCAGGTACTTATTTCTTCCACAGTTCCAATCCTTCTCTATATATATCCAAAAATAGCGATTCTCGTCTGCTACTCTATACTATATGTTTGTGTGGTGTATAGTGCTTAACTGAAACGTGGAAATAAGGCCGGATGCTTTTGAGCAGGACTATGCATCGCCGACGGGGAAAACATTTCGGGCTGAGCTAAAAACTTATTATTACAGCGGACTTCTTCTCCACCTTCTCCAACAACCCTGGCCTGATCTCATACAACTCGATGCGACCCGACCTCATCGGTCTGCCCGCGTTCCGGCCCAACGGCCAAATGGGAACGGTAGGCTTTCTTTGGCATTTCCGCTTCTTTCAGCATGTTTTCGGATTTTGGTAGGCGTGTTGTTTTGGAGCACGTCATGCGAAACAGTGCATTAAAGCCGTTTCCTGGCGGAGTGATTCAGAATTAGATTCACGGAAAATTCGCAGTCTAAAAATGGTCTTCTGCATTTTAGTCACGCAATTGATCTTTGCGGGGTTCCGGCCGTTCTGTTTTTAAACATCCCCTTGTCCCCCGGTAGCCGTTTTCGGATTAGGCTAAGGCACCGAGATTAAAGTACGGGAACGGAGCATAGGGCGTCGCTGTGTCTTCTGCTGCGCCCGGGCACCCAATGGGCAACTTTCCGCGCTTCGTTGTTGTGTCTAATGGCTTTGTTTTGGTCTCCTCAAGTGCAGTTGTTGTTTATTTACAAACACTCGCCGCCGCCGCGTTCCTTCGCCGGGCACACGCCTCCATTTCGGCGTTTCGCCTCTTTTTATCGGCTTTTTGCACTTTGCGCGATCAAAAAAATGCGCGGATGGCACGCCGTTGCTCTTGGGCGTTGCTGGCCACTGGCCAAACCAATCTGGTCCGTTTTTTGCGTCCTTGACAATGAAGCCGATTGATCGTGCCTAGTCGAAATTGTGTTCCTTCGAGACGAGACTTCCGTGCCCTCTATCTGCTCATAATCTCCCAACTTCCCTATGTCGTTTTTGCTCCTTTTCGCCAATGCTTTAAATAGAAAAACCGAAGAAATATGAGTCGTTCGAGATTGGTCGTTCTCTGCACCACGAAAGAGCATTGTTCCCCTCGGCCGTAAGCCGACATGTTTCATTTTTTGGGTTCGCGTGTTCCTCAGCGAGACGGGTCGTCCTCATCTGGCCAATATTTACCTTCCTATCGGCAAAGCCTCACAGGAAATGAATGGCACGGGCTGTTCAGACCAGACAAAATGCGCGTCAAAATTGTGCAGAATACAGTCTAGGGCGAAATAGTAAAAAGCAGATTTTTTGTTTACTCCAAAGTCCCTGCAACTCACTCGCGGTGACTTTCTGCGTAATTGTCAAATTCTTGCGCGAGACATCGAGGCGAATCGCTGAGTGCTTTGCACTTTCCAGCAGGAACCTCCCCACCCGAGCCCCCTACCTTCTTGTTGTTTCTCGTCCCGTGGATCCCCCCTTGCCTGCTTCGTGGCCTACTCGAATTTCAGGCAACACAAACTCCGGCCACCGTTCCCCCATTCTCACTTTTTTCCGCCCTTTTCGCTTTTATCTCGATTCCCAGGATGTTCCTCCCTTTTGAGGCGTCTAAGTTCCGCGCTGTCTCGGAATAGCACCACCTTCTTCCGGGGCCGCCTGAGTGGACACATTCCCCGGCTTGTTAGTCTTTTGGCCACATGAGCTAAGCGGTCCGCCTGAATGGGGTGGAAATGACTCTGCAGCCACGTTCTGTGCTGTCACGGCTCGCGCAGACTGCTCGCGAACGGATTAGTTCTAGCGTTCGACGTGCAAAAAACTCGTTTGCGTCTGGAAATAAACTTTCGGCCCCTGCGTTTCCGCGATGTCTGTTGTTCGCGGGCGTCCCATCGCCGCCTGAGTGTTCTCTCCTCCTTTGCCCTTAGGATTCTTTATAGTTTGCTCTCGCGCGCGCATCATGTTAAGTGCGTGTTCCAAGGCCCGTGGACTCACCCGGTACACGGTCACTACTTCCTCTCCAAGTTTGCACCTGCGCCGGCCTTGACTTTTGGTCCAGCGGACAGACAGATTCACCGTTGGTTCCAGAGAGGGTCCGACTCAAACGACTCATTAATATTTTATTCCACCAACAACTTTAATCTTCGCCGTCGGCCCAGTTGTTCGCAGCAGACAACAACGTTCCGTTCTGTTCCCGGCTGGGTCCCTCCGCGCGTCGCGCACTCTCTGCGCCCCCACCGCGACCGCGTGGTGCCCTTTTTTTGCACGTGTTGCAGCGGTTGTTCTCCGCAACTGTCGCCAAATGTTTCGCCATCGCTGCAGGCGTTTTTTGCGATCAGCGAGCGGGCGCACCCGCTCGCCGTCTCTGGAACCGGACGCACCCGCTCGCCCCTCCGCAACATGTGTCAGGAAGGACAGTAAACACGTAGCGAAAAGGCATATAAATTAGACGAACGCACTTATAAAGCACCGACCAAGGGTAAAGTAGGCGATGGGAAAAGCAGCTATTCTAAGGGTAATGGCCCTCTTTGCATAGACTAGAGTTCAAAGGGCGACGGAAGGGCAATGGGGTGCTCTACTTTGCCGGTCCCTGGAATTCTACCTGTCCACTTCCGCTTCGTTTTTGGTGGCTCACGTTTTAACGCTGACGTCGGGGCTATGTTTGACAAAGTCTGAGTCGCCGCGGTCCGCAGTGGGAGGACGTTGTTCTCGATTAGTCTTGCCCAAACTCTCATAGTCGCTGCTGTCTAGTCCGTTTGGTCCGTCTGTCCGTCGACTGCTCTTTGTTTTTTGCGATTTTTTCCGCTCAGGCGACAATTCGTTTCTTTCACAAAGTAGTATCTTTTAAGTGGCGCGACATCGACCGTGACCCAGTTGTACTGGCGACTGGAGACGGCAGCCGTTTTTTGCGAAGCCCAAGCGCAGAAACATAATGGCACACTGACAACGTGCAGAGGTGCGAGTCCATTTGTCGCCGGTGGTTGACACGCAATCGCACTGAACTGGGTCACCGGGCACTGTCTGTCTGTCGGATCGACCACTCGCCGCCGGCGGCGCTGTCCGCCGGGGTACGGTAGCGAGCGTCGCCTTCCGCCGCCGCTCCTCCACTTCCCTCTTATCAGCAGCAGCCCTAGTCTGCGTTCGTTCGTTCGAGGCCGTTCTTGGCAGTGACAACCGCCTCGAAGCAAAAGCGGAGAACACTTCTCGACACACAAGGAACTCCTCTGGGGAGGGGGAGGGGGTGAAGCTTTTGTAGGCAGAGATAGGGCGGTGTAATCTGGTTGATGCATACGAGACACGTACGTCCGTGCGGAATCAAGAAATTTCGACAACCGGGAGCGACTGATAGAAGAGGCGAAGTAAAAAACGGGTGTACCTCGGTCGAAAAAAAGCCTTTCGAAAAAGCAGTTTTTTGAGCGAAACTCGGAACGTGGAAAAAACCAGATCAACGATTTTCCCGAGTAACACGCCCGCTTTCTTTCATGAGAAACTAATCGCCGGTGATGAGTGATGTAAGCCCTGGAGCGAAGGAGAAGCGCAGGAAAAAAGGACCGGAGGAGGCGAGGGAGTGGATGGGTTAATTAAGAAGTGACGGTGGAAGATTGCGTGAAATGAAGAAGTGTACAGCGGTCAGCGGCCATTTATGGTCATGCCCCTCGGACTTTTTTGCCCACTCTCGCTCGTCCCCTCGAGGCGTTTTTTGATTATTGCATAGCGGAAAAACGCGACACACACTGAACGAGAGTGAAAAAAGAGGCGCGCACCGACTGTCACGGACGCTGGGCAATGGCACTGCCAGGAGGGAGCGAGGCGTTTTTTATCGCCGCCGTTCCTCTCTTTCTCTGCACTGCAGTTGTTTTTAGCGCACTTTTTGTGCACTCTCTCACGTAGCCAGTCGCCGTTCGGCCGGCGTTCGTTCGCGGCGGCTGCCTCGAGCAGAGTATGAACGCCGCGGCGGCTTGTTTTCGCTGGGGGTTCCCCATCCTGAAAGTGCGTCACAAAAAACAGCGTAAACACGCGCAAAAACAGCTGTTAGAGGGGGGAAACAACAACACAGCTGAAAAACTCCAAAGAACGCTCAAAACACGCGCATTTTGAGCGCGTTTTTTGCCCCTTTGCAAGTTTTTGCATCCTGCACCCGTCCGGACGGGAACAATATGCACCCGGCGCCCCCTTTCGGATGATTTTGTGCTAGGCGTGAACCTCGATGTGTCTGCTCAGAGTACTCCGCGCTTCCTGTTCTCTGCGTTCCCGCCCGTGCTCGAGAGTCCGATTTCGGGGGACGTCGACTTTTCCCACTTGCCAGTGGCTACTAAGTCAACCCACGTTGATCCGTTGAATCCTGTAAGTGGGGCGCAAAAAACAACTGCTGCTCCGGTGCTCTCGTCGTCTCTGGTTTCCGTTCTGTCTCTTCACTGTTTCATTGTGTTTCCAACCGGCCGAAAACGCCTGGTACCGGCCCGCACGTCCCGCGTTGTCCGACCACCCGGGCGTTATCGCGACGGACCTCGGTCGACTCAAAAAACGTCTGTGTGTGCGTTCCCTTTCCGCCCGCCACTGGCGGCGCGCACCTCAATCCTAGATCGTTTTTTGCGACCTTTACCTCATTCCACCGCCGCCTCGCGCGCTGCAACCCACTTTTTCCGACAATGGAAACCATAACCCCGCCGGGGAACACGTTCGTTTTTTGCGCGTTTTGTTTATGCGCCCCCGCCGTCTCCGTCATGCGCTGCTCTTAGAACGTCGCGAGGTTTGCTTGTTGTTTGTTTCTGCGTTCATTGGCATTTCGCTCAGTGCGTGCGGCTACCGTATACCCTGGCTTCATGCTACCTTGGACGGGTGGTAGCCGTCGGTGCTCCGGTACGCCTGTTCCGCGCCGAACCGTCGGAATCCGCCTGAACATAACCAGGTATGCCTCTGTGATGCTTAAAGCCTGGACGCGCCCTCTTTTCCACCCGTCCACGTTTCACCGAGTGCCAAACCTAATTAAGCGTCTCCTGCGGTCCATCGCTGACTAATAGTCCCTCTCTTTTGGCTCCGGAATATTTCCTCCTCTGTCTATCTGTCCCCGGCTTCTCGGCCACCCCCCTTACTGTGTCGGCGCGCGTAGCTCCGCCGCTCATAAATGTATATTTTCAGACTATGGTACGCGCGACAGACGAACCGGTTTGTGAAATTGCGCACGCGCGTCGCGTTTTTTCGTCTTTTTTGAAATTGCTCTACCGATCTTAATCTGATCGAAACGGTTGACGTCTTCTGGAAACGGTACTCTCGGGGGGCGCAACGGCGACTAGCGCGGAAAGCCACGACGGACAGAGTATAAACGTTTAAGAGATGGTGCTCATTAGCAACACTTGGCCTCCGGCTACGGGGCTTTCTCCTTCTCACTTGCGTTCGTTCCTCCTCCGGCTGAATCAATCGCCCCAAGTCGCCGCACGCCTCCGAGAGTTGGTTGATAACTTTTCATCGGAGTCGCGACGCATCGCTTTTTCATACTGTAGTTTGCTTCTCTAACGCGCGTTCGCGTGTCTCTTCGCGTTGTGCTTCTCTCCGGCGCGGTTTCTCCCCCTCTGGTAGATGGCTCTCGTGGTGACAATATTCATTCGTACACTTCAATCGGTTTGCCTGCGTTGCAACCGTTTTTTGCACACCACTTTCTGCCGTTGTGCTGTTGCTGCTGCTGGCCTCAGTTCTCCTTCCTCGTCCGAACGCACACCGTCTGTCACTTGTGGCTGTAGAGCGCGTGCGCGCATTTTGATGCTCTTGATTGGCCACACGCGAGGCAGCGCGGCTTTCCCGGACAAAAAGTGGCCGACCCTTGAAAAAAGCCCGATCTGCGCAAAAACTGGGATGACATCACGGATTCGGCGTTCGGACGCGACGTCACCGGGCGAAGGCTCACAAAAAGTGTCTACGCGCGTTTTTGTCCGAATCGTGGGAACCGGAGATGCCCCGGCTGACCGCGCGGCCCTCACGTGTCCTTCGCGGTGCGACTTCGATGGACCCCTGAGGGCTCGGTCGAAGGCGGCGGTTCCGACCGCGGCTTGAGCCCTGAGGCGACCTTCGACTCCGCCGGCGACGGTAACGTTCAGCCGTCGTTTCAGTATCTTCGACGCACGCACAACACTGATTAGATTTCTCGAACGACGACGACAGTCAAAGACAGTTGTTTGTTGTTGGGCGCTGTCGAGAGGTGCCGTTCTTCTTTGGAGGCTCTCTCCCTTGTTCACGTCCCCTACCGTAGTCGTGTAGCAGCGCCAACCCCACCACTATCGTTATTTATATGCCTGTGCGGGCGATGAGTTTGCCTGGAAGTAACGATGGTAATGGGTGCAAGGAATTGTTACAGCCGGATTGGGGCGAGAACAGGTTGTCCGGTGGGTGGCTCCGCCCCAGCTGCACCGTGATTGGCTGCCGGGCGACAATGTTCGGAGATGAGTTGAGATGACAAAGCCACCCGTTCGTACTAGTTTGGTTTTTTGCTAGTCAACCTTAGCTCGGAGCTCGCGTTTTCCTTCCTTCGCCAGTCCTCTTTTTTCCCATTCTCACCTTTGAACTTAATCCCCCATCGTCCCAAATGTGATCGATGCTTTTCGAGTTGCTGTCCTGCTGCCGAAGCTAGCTTTTTTTCTCAATTACTTTAATATGCCTTCAAGACCGATTTTGTGTGCCAGCCGGTGTCACCAACCATTTGTAACCGCGAGCAGAAGTTGTAACAACGCCATATTTTAGGGTTTCGACGCGAAATCCGACTTGACACCTGGAATGCACATGAGGGAGCCGAAACCTTACAAATGTACGCACTGTGTAAAGTCGTTCGCCAACAGTTCCTACTTGGCCCAGCACATGCGCATCCATTTGGGAATTAAACCGTTCGGCCCGTGCACCTACTGCGGCAAGAAGGTAAGCCACTACCGTAACCCTCCGGTGTTCCAACGTCTCTGTTTGCAGTTCACGCAGCTCTCGCATCTGCAGCAGCACATCCGCACGCACACAGGCGAGAAGCCGTACCGGTGCAAACACCCCGGCTGCGAGAAGGCGTTCAGTCAGTTGTCCAACCTGCAGTCGCACTCCAGGTGTCACCAGGCGGACAAGCCCTTCAAGTGCAACAGCTGCTACAAATGCTTCACGGACGAGAACTCCCTGCTGGAGCACATCCCCAAGCACAAGGAGTCTAAACATTTGAAGGTGAGTTTTTTGGACGCGCCCTCTGCAAACAGACGCTAACCCACGCTCCGTCTAGATCCACATCTGCAGTTTTTGCGGAAAGTCGTATACGCAGTCGACGTATTTGGCGAAGCACATGACCAAACACTCCGACAGACAACGCATCGGCGACTTCAACAGAATACGGTACTCTGCCGCGAGGCTCCGCATTCCCTGAGTTTTCAGTTTCAGCAACGAATTCGGCGGAGAGGGTCTCGACCCGCTCAACGCGGTCCAGTGGAACGGTCTCAACACTCAAGATCAATTCGGTGAGTCACTCGGCTGGCAAGGCCATGACTGTGGAAATCCCTTTTTAAAGGCGGTCTTGGGCAATTCACCAGCGCCAACATGATCTCGCAAGCAGCCGCAGCCGCTTCGCAACAGAGTACCAGCGCAGCCGCAGCGGCTGCTGCAGCGGCCGCCGCTCCATCTGCTGCCATAGCTGCCGCCACGACAGTGTCCAGTGCTGCGTCACCGTACGCCTACCCTGGCGCGTCTGCAGGCTCCGTTGCGGCCGCCGCAGCGGCAAACTCGATGATGCCGACGAACCCGGACATGCTCATGAACATGTTCAACTTCAAGGCGCAGCGAGACCTCTACGACAACCAAGCATTCACCCGCGTCAATCGCGGAAGGTAGGGACGCCGCGAGCGACGGACAGCGACTTACCGTATGCCTTTCAGCTTCAACATGATCACGCCGCTCGAAAACATCCAGAGGTTTAACAACAACGTCGTCTACAATTCGTAACCCGCTCGCCGTCGTCTGTACAAATCCCCGCTAGCAAGGCTGAAGTGCCTTCGGATTCTAGTAGAGTTCCTCGTTTCCTTCTTCGACGCACTACCCGCCGGTTACTGGATAGCTCGGCTTCGTTCCCCTTCTCTTATGTCTGTTTCCTTCGCCTTTTCCGGGACTAGAGTGACCTTGCGAGGGAAAGCGACGTTTCACGGGTAAGGTCGCCCTAAATCGAGCTTTACGGGACCAGACTGTCCTTCAGTAATGTAGCCCCTCTTCTTTCTCGTCTCGCCTTTCTGTACATGTTTTCGTTTTGCACAGTTCGATATCCCAAATTCTTTCTCCTTCTCTCATCGACGGCCGATCTTCCTCTCCGATACGGTTTGTTTTAAAGTCGAAAGCGCGACTCTAAACGCTTTGTGTGGTTCTCGACAGAACACTAGGGTCTCCCGTTGTTCGTTGTTCTCGATTGCTCTATGTCCCATGTTCGCTGCCTTTCCCGACTCGTTCGGCGAATCAAAACTCTTTTGTATATCCGACCGTGAATCTTTCCCTCTCCATATGCCAGTCTACTGCTCCCGTCTAACTATGTATTTCGACGATTGTGATAAAACGGTTGCCCCCGGGCCCCCGTCTCTCCGCATTGCCAGTCTCTCTCTCCGGTTCCCACCGAGTTGCTCCATTTGTAACGTCTATTCGCTTCGGCCGTTCCTTCCTTATCGTAGCGTGCAGTACAGTCGATTCGTCGTCGCAGTGTTGTTGATAGCCAGTACCGTAATTCCCCGTTGCCCGTTTTCGTAATTCCCCCGACTCCCATCACCGCCCCACTACCACTCCACAACTCTCAGCACCACAAGTCTACGGTAGAATCATATATCTTAAAGTTCTAGAGGCCAGTATGTTGTTCCTTATCTCAGCTCTTTTATCGCGCCTACCACTTTCCAACCAGTAATACAACCTTTGTAACCGGTCTAAGTGTCAACACACGCGTAAATGCATTTTACGGTGAAATTTCTGTAACGTTTATAAATTATTATAACTCGGATTGATTCTACGTCGGTTGTTCTCCTTCGTTCCACTGCTAGGCGAGTGTGCAACACTCCTTAAACACAAGTTGTCTGTCGCGAAGCGGTCGACGCCCCCTCGACGTCGTTGCGCCGGCTCCGGGGAGCGCTCCGGGCCCGCATGACACCTGATCGACTCTGTACATGGTCATTGTTTGTCTGCCCATCGAGTCTTCCCGATGCGATGATGTTGTTCTTTGCTAGCGATTAAAAAGTGCTTTGAACTTGTGCTGCAGGTGTAAGACAGTCCAGCCTCGTTCCAATGGACGTCGTTCGAACTGATCATAAATTACATATATCAGCCTTGATATCGCCTTTTCGGGAGCCTTTGTCTTAAACTTCTAAAGCTCTCCAGCTACAAGATTAAGTCACATTACTTGAAACTTTCTCAAAGTGAGCTCAATATCAAAGCTCATACTCCTTTTGCTCAGTTACCGCTCGGTTTGTGTCCATCCTCATTGTAAGTTAAAGAGTTCCAGGAGTTCGAAAGCCCTTTGCAGGTGTCCCAACGGTAAGTGAGACCAAGGAAGCCGGAACTACATACATATGTGCTCAGCCCACCTAATCCAATCGGTTGCCCTTAAGTGTTTACCTCCAAAGGACAACGCTAAAAATAGGACTACGTGGTAAAACAAACAGGAAGGGTGCAGGCGACACTTGCACTAATCTGGCGACTATATCATTCAAAACGACCGTCAGTCCCACGGAGTCACAAATGACGGCGGCGGAGCAAAAAACAACAATTGTGTCCGCGTTCTCTGTTTACTCCCTTCTTGTTTAAAGTAACTTTGTAAACGGAGGACGCCGCGTTGTTTATGCTCTGTTTCAGCGGGGTGACTCTATCTTTGGCCGTCGGCGATTCACTGAAGTCAGGCGGTGTCAGGCGGCGGCGGACGCCGTGAAACATCGAGGCCGAAGCGAGGGTAAGCGGAATGTATTCGAATTCAATAAAGCGAGTTTAATGTTCTCCAATAAAAGCCAAGTGTAATGAGAGCGTTCTTTAGTTTCGGTCTTAAGCGGATTAGGAGTTACGACACGGTGAGTCAGACGTGGGAATGTATAGTAGTGGTGCTGGTGAACTCAGGATGTCTCTCGCTCGCCCTTTGGGATGTTCTCACCAGGCCAGCACTTCACTAATAGCGCCTTTCGGGGACATGACGTGAGAATGTATAAATAAAATTGGCACTAAAGTGAAACGCATTGTGTGCAGTGCAATATGTAGCCTGACGCACCGACAACATGTGTACTGAAAAGGATGTGGAGTTTGTAAACAATAGGGCACACGGGAAAAGAAGCACGATGAATACCAGAAACAAACTATGCACTTGTTTCAAACGAACAGAAACAATCAACAGCCAAAGGTTGTACTGTTGCAATAGCATAATGTCATATCAAAAGCGACTCTGTGGGTCGTTAAAGTACTCGGGGGTCATTAAAACCTGCACAGTCAGTTTCCTTCAAAAAACATGTAAACAAACTGTTTTTGAACTACTGGACTCTATAAGGTGCGTTTTTCGAGTGGATATGTCTATGCAGAGTCCAGACATAGTTAGTTACATAGCTAAAATATTCTTTTTCATTGTTAAATCACATACATTTGACACACATTGTAGTTTATTCCTACGTTAAGGACGGCGGTCTATCGTAGTTTAACGTCCGGCATAACTCATCCCAGGACAATTCATACTAGGACAAGTATTCCAGTATCACGTAACCCTTAGCATTCAGGTTCGCCTTATATAAGCCCTTAATGAAGTCTTTGGTGCATTGAGTTGATTTGTACGTCGAAAATACCGACTTCGATGTCCTGTTCATTTTTCGTTGTTCATTAATAGGTATATTGTTTACAAATAGACAAGAACTGTTTTATAGCCGAGACAAATTTGTTACACAGCCAATAATTTGTAGATTGTACTACCTGATTACCATCAATTGCGACTGTGAAAACATTCCAGCGACTAAAGAACGCCGTTTTCGTTCTCTGGAGCCCTGAGCTCATCACCTATAGAACCCGTCTGTATTTTTATTCCGCAAGGCAACAAGTTCCGAAAGGTCGCGGAGAAACCCATTTTGCAGATCGTCCGAGAGATGGTCTTCGAGTGTTTTTGAGAGAGACAGATTGACTGTTGATGTGAGTGCTTCCTGGTTTTCGCTGTCAATCATGAGGCCTCGACAGCCTTCTGTTCCCTGAATGCACACGCTTATCACTTTTTGCGTTCAAGCATCCAAAGACAGCACGCAAATCTTAGTCACCAGTGTTCGATTAGTCACTGTTTGATGAAAAAAGGGTTTTTGACCAGCACACTGTGTCATTCAAATGATCGAGCGGTCAACACAACACTTTTGTTCTTTTCTTTGCTTTTTTCCTGCAGATTTCCAGGAACCCTTGCGGACTAAGAGAAGACAACGTAAAAATTAATGGGAATGTTGACCATAAAACCGTTCACTTCAGACCTGCCTCCAAAGAGCAATGAGCGTTGGCCAAAACATGGATCAGTGGCTGAAACGAGGAGAAAATCAGATTGACGTTTGACACGCGAAGAGGAGGAAGACAAGCACTCCGGCCACGCCGTAAAAACTGTGTCTCGTCTCGGAGACAGCTTCCATAGCACGGAAAGGTTGGGCGGTGAGGGCTGACTCCTCCGCGACAACCCACACAGACAGTGCAGACGAGACAGGAGACATTAGGTCGGGTAGGACTGACACTTCGCTGAATCGCACCAGTGAACCTGGAAAAAACTTCCCTACATTTATTTTGACACTCAAGTTCACAACATAAAATTTTTCTCAGAAGCGCACAACGAGGTCCTCGACTAAATCGAAGCGTCTAAACAAATGCATCTTCAGTATCAAGAAGCTTGCCGAGAAACCTACTCTTCGGAGTTGGTGATGTGCATGTACACGAAGATGGCCAAATCGAGGCGTCCTTTAGCACTGAGCTGCTGGCCGTACCTGTAGTGGAGCTGGTTCGATAGACCATCTGGAATCTCGACCGGGAAGCCGTTCGTCGCCGCACTGGAGATGACCTTCAACAGGTGCCAGATGAGGTGGTAGTCGAGGGGCTCCTTTCCGGCGTTCAGTGGCTTCAGGACTCTGCGGATGTCGTATCCCGGCATCGTTGCGAGCTGGAGCAGCTCGAACTCCATGCAGTTCTCCGGTGTGTCCACTAGACCCATAGAAGCGGCTTCTCGGAAGGAATCCATGGCGAACTGGAGCGTCGTGAATGGCCCACCACAGTACCACAAAATTAGTCCTAGAGTCTAAACACGAGCATCATTCCGCGACAGCGTCTAGAGTATCGTACCTGCTTCCACGAACGGCCGTCGTTCGCCACTATCTTCTCCTTCCGCAGTCCGCCACACGTTGCGATTTCCCTAGTCCACACCATCTCACCCGCCAACAGCATCGTTGACTTCAGCACGGAGTCCGGAATGACTTCGGCAGCTTCACACAGATTCCACTTTTTGAGCTGAAACGACTCCAGAATATCGAAGCTTACTGCATGTGCGACGAACCTGTTCTTTGGCCTGCACCTGGATAGCTCCGGTCTTGTTTGCAAAGGCGGCAAGCTGCATGGCCATGTATGGCTTGCCGCTGAGCAGCGCCTGGCACTTCGCCCCGTTCAGGTCTCCGCGACACAAGTAGTCGTAGAAGTCTTTGGGCTCCACACCCTCCAAGTCGTCCGCAATTTCCGACCGGAGCCAGTCGCCGAACGCCGTCTTCTGCTCCTTTTTGTCCGTTAGGGTAAACAGCACCTTACATAGCTTCATCGCCGAGTTCTCCGCTGAAACGAACAAAATCTTAGAAAGATCCAAACATTTAGACTACTTACCGCAGTTCTTAGCAACGGAAATGTATTCGTCGATCAGAGCGACGGTGTCTTTGACCGCGCCATACTTCCAAACTCGTTCATGAGTGGAGTACTCCGTGAGATCCCGGAAACGAGGCCCGAAGAACTCCTGAAGCAGTTAGTTTAAACAACGAGTCTTCTATTTCAGGATTTACACATTCCGGCGGTACCATTTCCAGTTTGTAAGATAGTCAGAAGGGTGTCAAACTCACCGTATTGATATCACACGCAACGTTAAGGCGGTAGATCGTCAGCTCGTCAAACTGCGGGCCGCTATTATCGATGAATTGGAAATCTAAACGGGCCGATAGATCAGCATCAGGGAGATGAGCTTACCTTCCTGCCATACTATTTTTCCCGCTCGTGGTCGAAGCAAACTTTGGATGTAGGTACTTTCCTGCAGCTCCCTGCCCGCCAAGAGCGAATCCTCCATCTTGACGAGCCCCTTGAAGGAGTACTTGGGTGGACGGGACTCTAGAACGATTTCTTCTTCCGAAGAAATCGCGGACTTCGCGGGTTCGGGAACTCCACACGGGATCTCTTCAATCATGGCTTCGATGCTAAAACCATTTCCGTTCATTCGCTACCGTAAACCGAGACCTACTCTAGCTGCTCACTCTCATTGTCGTCCTCTTCTTCGAAGAGCATGGGACCCATGTGGTCGCTGTCGACACGCGCCCGCTGCGCCTCCAGTTGCGACTCGTCGAAGTTCAAGTAGACGGATCGGTTAGAAGTAGTCGAGTGGGCCCCGATGTTGGTGATGCCCAAGTACATCGAATCGTCGCGCTGGAAGCTTTTCTGCAGGTCCCGTTGCTTCTTCAGCGCAGCCAGTTCCTCGGGGGTGAAGTCGTCGTCATCGTCGTCCTGAAACCACATCATATATGCAAGGTAAAAAGCAGAAACACGAACAAATCCGTATTTCGAAAAATGTGGCACAGTGAACACCCACGTCCCCGTGTCGGCACGGTAATCCTTAAAGGAGGCGCCCATCTTCTTGCAATTCCGTTCCAATCGGTTGCGGAAGTCCATTTCTTGGAGCACCTGCGCGTCCTTGACCAACTCGTTGGTGGACTTGTCCATGGGCCACACGCGCTCGAGACTGATTTCTGCCGGACAATTTAGCTGCGATCCAACGGGGGGCTTCTGCGCGTCGTTGGGGTACACGATAACCTCGCGTGCTCGGATGTTGATGACTTCATCAATGACCACGTCGGATAGAGACAATGGTCCAGCCCAGAAGATGGACCCGTAGCCGAGTCGACCGATCGTGAGACCGTCTTCCAGACGGCAGATTCCATCGGGCGTTGTTAGCATCGCCATCTCCTCGAGAGAAGGCTCCAAGTAGTAGTCGTTGAGAGTCAGGACGATTCCAGCGGGGTGACGGCTTGCTTTCTTCTTGCACTACAATTATAGTTTAGAAACGGCTGCCTATCACGATTCTCACCTCGACGGCGGCGATGTCGCTGTTCTCGGAGGTCATAACAGTGGACAAGATGATCGGACTAGTCGATTCGAGGCGGTTCGCTGTCCCGGAGCATTCGATGGACTCTTCGCAGCGTTCGTCTTCATAGAGGACATCCGACAGCGTCTGCAACGCGATTTTTGCCTCGGCAGCAACTTTCTTGTTTGAGTCTTTCTTGGACTACAATTGCAGCTGAGAAACGGTTGCCTGCTAAAATTCTTACCGGAAATATCGCGAGATCTAGTGTTTTCACACTTCTGTTGTTCAAGGACTTGTTCATTAGAAGAGGAGAGTTGACTTTCTTCGTAACTGGAGAAGGAGTATACACAGACTTCAGGGCGCTTCTGACACCCGTGTTCAGCGATCGACTTGTGTTGTATTCCGCTTCTATAAGGGGAAGCTTCTTCAGCCCCGTTCGCGACGAGCCGTATATGGTTGAGGGCATTTCCACTTTCTTCAAAGCCAGAAACCCCGACTGTCTTTGGTGCCTAAATGAAATTGTCTCACGCTGAATATAAAAAAAACATTCATACACATTCAGCCTTTCTGCTGCTTCCTTCTCGATACTCTCATTTTCAATGCCGGCTGCGGTAAAAGCTCCCTTCAGAAGAAGACTATCTCCGTAAGGCATGTTCGATACTACGGCACCAAGGAATGCCTTCTGCACGTTGTTCACGTCAAATCCGAGAACTATCGGCTGGGCCGCAGTGACGGCTTGGGTTACCTCGGTTGTCTCACCAATGGAGGGAGCTGTGGTTGTTGTGCCAAAAAAGCCACCGGGCTTTGCCGCTCCGAAAAGGGATCCACCAGTAGAAGTTGTCGCTGTTTGTCCGAAGAGAGATCCTCTTGAGACGGTGCAGCCGAAAAGTCCTGATGGCTTTGCGGCTGGACTCTGACCAAAAAGACCGCTTCCCATTTGCTGCTGTTGTCCAAACACTGATAAATAAGGTTGGTCAAACATTGATCAGTGGCTGAAACGAGGAGGAAATCAGATTGACGTTTGACATGCGAAGAGGAAGAAGACAAGCACTCTGTCCACGCCGCTAGAATGAACACTGCGCGACAGACGAGACAATAGACCATTTTCAAAAAACTGTCTGCAGTAAGCTTGTGAAATTTTCCAAAACCCTTTGGCAGTGCTGTAGGCAAAAGGTCTAAGAGCATACTCGGATCATATTGATTAAAATGTTCGAAAGCGTCTTGGAAATTTGGAAAAGATAAGGAAACCTTCCAAACTGTCCACCTCGGATCCAGGCGACACGTGATGTGTATATACATGAGTGCCGAAATTAGTCTGTATGTGAACGCGGACAATTTATGCTGGGTATCAGAAGAGAAACAAGCGAAGCAAAAATCCGAAAAAGTGGAGAAGTTGTGCATGAGCGCCTACGGAACGATGACCATTGGGACTTCTGAGTGGGAGTTTCAAAAAGCCGAAAAGGGAACATCGTTTCGGGACCAGTACTATCTGTACCACGTTTTCCGCCTCACCTTGGATCCCTCGGATTGAATCGTCTTCGCAAAGTCGTCATTGATGCCCTGCAAATATTTAGAACTGCGGCCTGATATCGAATATTTATTTTCAATCAAATTCACAACATAAAATTTTTTGAGATCCAGGGCTTTGAGTCTTCTCCGTTATACCGTGAGTGCCAAAATCGTTGATCGCTACTTTGCGTTCCGAAGTAAAATTTCTCTGAACGGAACTCGGAAGTCGGAAGTTTCGCTTTCCAAACCGAAGTCGGAACTCGGAAGTGAATAAAAGGCCGGAAGTTTCGGAATTCCGCACACCCCTGGTTCCGACCCTCCGGACAATTCTTGAAATTTTGCTATCATCAACAAACCGCAACAAGAGATTCTCATCTTCGACTAATTGGAAGCGTCTAAACAAATCCATCATCAGTGTCAAGAAGCTTGCCGAGAAACCTACTCGCATGTACACGAAGAGGGC
Source organism: Steinernema khuongi (assembly GCA_016648015.1). Lineage (NCBI taxonomy): Eukaryota > Metazoa > Nematoda > Chromadorea > Rhabditida > Steinernematidae > Steinernema > Steinernema khuongi. Next base: position 2,320 of record JADLIF010003194.1, on the reverse strand, counting down.
CAAATCGAGGCGTCCTTTAGCGCTGAGCTGCTGGCCGTACATGTAGTGGAGTTGGTTCAAGAAACCATCGGGAATCTCGACCGGGAAGCCGTTCGTCGCACTGGAGACAACAGGTGCCAGATGAGGTGATAGTCGAGGGGCTCCTTTCCGGCGTTCAGTGGCTTCAAGACTCTGCGAATGAATTGTATGTGGTAAGAAAGGTTGTGTTATGAATTGCACCCAACCTCCTGACCGTATGGACAGACTCATTCCACATTACGTCAGAAGAGGTCATTAGAGTCTATGATCGCAATAGAAGTTGTGTCCAATGGACACTTGACCCACGGCACGTGGCGACAATCTCCCTTTAAATGAAGTTGGGCCTGTTCGATATGTGCGGAGCTCCCACGCAGAAACTCGAAAACCCCATGCCGACAGAACGGCGCGCTAGTCTATCCATTCGGTTTGTGGCCGCATGACAAACAATTAGCCGCGACAACACCTTTGGCGGCACTCATCATCATTATTCCATCCAAATCTCCTTTCCAGTATTCTTTGCCGGCCGAGCGGCGTAAACAAAACTGCAACTCGCTGCATCCGGTACCGAACCGACGTTTCGGTCCCGTTTTGGGTCCCGACGTTTCGGGTATCACTGTCATGCATGAAAGTGGAAGAAGCCCCCCTCTGTGTCAAAGAAGAGAGCAGGAGAACGTCTCGTCTGAAGGGCGCCAAAGTTTTGTTTTTCGTCTGGGAGGTTTTCGCTATTTTTGAACATCGGCTTAAAGGGCATCATCACCTGAATTTTAAACAGCAGCGGGGGAAGACGGTCGTAAAATGGTCTCCGATGAATATGGTGATTCATAGGTGCACAATAGACATCCACAGCACGCGCTGCTGTGACTGTTGCCGCGCGCGCCGCCACCGGCCCTCGCTTAAGCGCGAAGTAGGTGACACGGCGCGCCGGCTAAGGCGGCAAACCGTCACACATATTCGTCCATCAACGCTGAGCTGTTGTCTTAGTATTGTGTCCTTGTTAGGAGCTGTGTACGAATTGATCCTGGGATTAACACATCTCACAGCGAATCGCTTTTTCGCTCTTTTGTTTTTTTAGGCTGTTCTTCATTCTTCTTCTAGGCATACGAGCAATCCAGAATTATGGAGCGCAAACACAATTCGTTTATCAAGTTAGGTCACGACCTTTAGATGTTCAGACAGTGATCTCCCTTCCATCCTCTGAGGCCGTTTTCATAAAGCTCTGATGTTGCTTCACACGTGCTCTCCCTTCTCGCCTAGCTCCAGAAACGAATAATATAGGCCGCTCACCAACACAGCAATTAGGTGGGAGCACTGTCAAAATCGCTGACCGGAAACCGCTTTTCGACCATTTTTTTCAGTTGAGTCAATTTTTTCTTTCAGATTAATAAAATTTACTGGAGCTAAACAGAAATCTAAAAGAATTAGAAAAATTGCAGGATAAATATTGGTCGAAAAGCGGTTTCGGGTTAGTGATTTTGGCAGCTATGAGTGGGAGTGATTAGGCAAAAAAAGTTACAAGCGGCTCGGCGTAAGTTCGACTCCGTCCGGAGGAAGAACATTTTTTTCTTTTTTTTTTCTATCGCATTATTTGAAGACGTGTGCGCGGACCTATGCAGGAAGGCCTTAACGAGTGAGATCAGAGGCCGAGCGGAGCGGCGCTGAGCGGAACGGAATGAACCAGCCGACTGGCCGTTCTTGTACGCATTTCTATCATTAGTCATTTCTTGCGTTAGCAACTGCTTTTTCACGCAGTGTATTTCATTTGTTTCAGCTAATTGAGTAGGCAGTTTTCGACAAAACTATGTATATGCTAACCCCTTCCTCTTCAAGGTACTTCCCTGTGGTTTTGAGGGAAAACACGTCTACTACATGAGCGTGACAAAAACACGTAGTAATCACTACTCTTTTAAATATCACAAGAAAAACGTAAAAACTTTGAGACCTCTATATATTACCTTACATTTCTAGGATATTTTTTGCACTTCAAGGAAGAGGTGATCCTGTTGTTTTAAGCCAAGCTTGTTAACGTTCTGAGCACCACCTTGAATTTTTATCGAACCATCTTGAAGAGATAGAGTACTATGTTGTTTGGCGGTTATGTCGTAGACCACGACGCGTGGCGGTATTGTCGTGGCGGTAATAGCACGGTAATAGTTCCGTACCCCGGGTAGCGCGACGTATTGATTTGTCGAGCAATTTATTAAATGCTTCATCGCGCAGTGCATTTCACCTGCTTCAGATAATGTAGTGGGCGGTGGTGTTCAAGTACAACCACTGCACGCTAAAGGCAACGCTGGAGTAGCGG
>JADLIF010003193.1:0-25201 GCA_016648015.1 Steinernema khuongi | reverse complement strand
CGCTTGTTTCTCTGCAGATACCCAGCATTCGCCGGTAATCTTGCGCGCGTTCGCATACTTACACACTTAGGTACTTACACACCACGTGTCGCCCGGATCCGAGGGGGACAGTTCACGTACCCCCCTTTAGAATATTCGCTAAGGGACACTTTATTTCTCTCCTGTTCGTCTTGAACCGTAAATTCCAATAAAATAATTGACGTAAATAGGTTATAAAAATAGAAATATTATTATGCTGAAGAGAGTGGGAGAGAGAGTGACGCACCGTAATAGGAACATCTGCAGGGAACGAATGGTTTTGAGCGAGTAGGTAAGTACAATGAATTTGATCGAGAAAGCACGACGATTTAAAGGGTTAGCTATTTGAGCGCGATTTGTCCACTAATGAGCGTCCAACACCGAAGCCCTTCAGCAGTCCGTTTTTTCGACTCATCGTTGCGCTGCCCGCTGCTGCCTTGGTGGCAGAAACTGATTTGGGTAGACCGCTGGGTGAATTGTCTGCGTTATGACGAGGGAGAGAAGCACTTCGTTTCGTCACCACTAAACATGAAATGTAATCGTAAAAAAACATGCGCTTGACGTGGAACGTTTAGGGCCCAGTTGTAGCTTTGTGAACTTGATTTTTACTTCGGATAACTAGTATCGTAGAAATCATAAATAATTTGTCATCTGATCGAGATCTGTTTCCTTGAGCTCTACATTCAATACTACGTGAACATAATTGAAGGGAAACCTCATGGTTAGATATTTACAAGGCATGCTCGCGAGTGATAACTTTTTATTATTTTCGAGAGTGAGTGCGCTGGATAGGTCTCGGTGCAAGTAGTCATATGCCGCAAACTGTATTTGCGGACTCGTCCAAAAAATTGTGTAAGAATTAAATGTAATTAAGGATCGTGCAACTTAAGCTGAATTTTCTCGGTTATAAGCTTTATGATTTTCGCGCTCTCTTCAGTTATGGATGTACTCTGCAAGCTCGATAGTTTGCACCCAGGACCGCTTGGATTTGGTTCAGATTTCGGATATTTCAAATTTTTCGACGAGTTGGCACCTACGGTTTGCGGCATGTGACTACTTGCACCGAGTCCTATCCAGCGCACCCACTCTCGAAAGGCATTAAAGGTTGTCACTTGCGAACATTCCTTGTTAGTTTTTTGAACTACTACCTGTTTCTCAAACGGTAAGCAGAAATTTTAATCTTAATGAAGTCTTATTATCACACGACATTAATTAGTAGACAAACTTACTGGGATTTCTTGTCGGCGCACCCATAGACTCGATGACAGCTCCAAGCTGCTCAATCTCCGGTTCTTTCACGTAGGTATGCAGTTTCGAATTTTGTGCTGTCCTAACCTGCAAAGCCTGTGGCCTTCGGGTTCCAAGCTGGGTCGTCGTCATTGGCGTGGGAATTTTTTTTATTGGTGATGAGGGGTTTGACGACGCCTTGTTAGGATTCATTATTGACGAATGAGCACTAGCAGGTCGCATCGTTGATGTTGAAGAGTGCGCACGGACGTTGGGGTTTGTTATGAGCGACGACGGCTGTGTTCTGCTGCCCGGCGTAGGCAACGTGCCTCGAGCAGCCATATTCGCTGAAGATACTCTACTTCTTGTTGATGATGGGAAACTAGATGAGTTGGACAGGCGTAGTTTTGAAGTGTTTGGGGCTACTGTGGTTGCTTTTGGCATGAAGTGCGAGGGTATTCCTGAGGTGCTGGCACCTTTGTTGGCGATAATTGCGCAGTCGTCATCGACTCTCGCTAGCTAAAGATGGATTTAGGCTCCCCACAGGAGAAAAAGTCAAACGCACCGAGTCGGTCTGCTGGCGAGTGTTGGAAAGGATGTTCTGCCTAATTAAGGTAAGGTCCTCCTCCTGAGTCCTGACCACCTCTTTGAGACTTGTGTTCTCCATCGATAGCTGCTTCATCTGTGAAGTGAGATGGTCGCGCTCTTCACGAAGTGACAAGATTTCTTTGCGGAGCTCATCGATCACTCCTCCTTCTGGTGGCCCCGACAGATCTACATTATTTGTAGGACGAAGAAAATTATAGTGTTTACAAACCATTCTGGGCTTTCAGGCGAAGTTCATGCATTTTGAGTAGTATTTGTTTCCGTTCATTGATCAGAAACAGCACTATTTTCTTGTGTTTTTCTTTTTCCATCGCTAGCTTTTGGGCCTCCAGGGCTAGATCCTTCTTTAATTTTGTACACTCTTTTTGTTGGTAGTCGAGCTGAAAGAATAGGATGAAACAGTAGGCTGCGAAAGTAAACAATTCGGATTTATTTAGAATCTTATTTCCTGGATCTTAATAGTAAAGTACCCCAATTGGCTGTTTTTATTATTTTTTTTGACAGTGTTATTTGGATATGTCTAGGTGTGTACATAATTACCGTGAAGTCCGTTTCTGCCCGTATCCGCAAATGAATTTTTTAAGGAATTTTTTTTGCCCTAACTATACAGTAACTGCCTATATTTGAACCCCCCGCAAATTGATACTCCTTGATCACAGCGTGGCGTTCTAGATGGCATTCGATAGAGCTCGATCTGACCGATTTTTGGTTATCCATAAATCCTGATTCAGGCAATCCGCGCGGGAGTTCAGAGAGCTCGGTTAAAGTGCGATTGAACAGGACCTAAATTTGTTTTTTCGTGGACCTTTGTCTTTTTTTTGCTCTCGCTTCAGTGTGTAAAGCTGGGGAATCGGTTCCAATCGTGGCCGGACCCTATACAATAGTAGTGGGACCCTATGAGAAATAGGATATGCGAAAAAAAATCTGCCCCCGGGCACCTCATCTGGGCTTTAGGTCAACCTAGGTCGAACATTTCAAAGTAGGCTCCGGTAACCAAACGATAGTGCAAACGATAGCTCTCGTTGAGCTGAGTAAGACGCAGTCAAAATAGTCAGGATAGGAGTAATATAGAATAGATATCCTATATATATTGTTCGGCTTTTTTAAGTTTTCTTTCTGTAAGGTCTACCCTCTCAAAAGCAGTCCGATCTCATATATTCTGACTGCGTCTTACTCAGCTCAACGAGAGCTATTGTTTGCACTATCGTTTGGTCACCGGAGCCTACTTTGAAATTTTCGACCTAGGTTGACCTACAGCCCAGATGAGGTGCCCGGGTGCAGATTTTTTTTTGCATATCCTATTTCTCATAGGGTCCCACTACTATTGTATAGGGTCCCGCCACGCTTGGAACCGATTCCCCAGCTTTACACACTGAACCAAGAGCGAAAAAAAGACAAAGGTCCAGGAAAATACAAATTTAGGTCCAGCTCAAGGCCACTTAAACTAAGCTCCCTGAACTCCCATGCGGATTGCCTGAATCAGGGTTTATGGATAACCAAAAATCAGTCAGATCGAGCTCTATCGAATGCCATCTAGAACGCCACGCTGTGATCAAGGAGTGTCAGTTTGCGGGGGGTTCAAATATAGGCAGTTACTGTATAGTTAGGGCAAAAAAAATTCCTTAAAAAATTCATTTGCGGATACGGGCAGAAACGGACTTCACGGTAATTATGTACACACCTAGACATATCCAAATAACACTGTCAAAAAAAATAATAAAAACAGCCAATTGGGGTACTTTATTATTTAGTGCACATTTCTCCAGAAAGTAAAGAAACTCTATTGTTGCGTTGGTCTATCGAGAGGCTGCCCGTTCTAGTATTTCTCGATGGAAAGAAGTTACTGTTTACCTCGATTTTGCCGACGTTCAGTCACAACTTTTACAAATGTATGTAACCGATTGATATTGAACAAGCAACCAACCTGTTGCTTAAGTTTCGTCCTTTCGTTGTCTAACAGAGCGCACAGATCGTCTCCATGTGCTGCATCGGCTACCGACCGCTGTTTCTCTTTCTCTAACTCTCGTATCACCCTTGCATGTCGGCGTTCAACTGCAATAAGTGCCTAAATCACATGAATTCTGGAGCTGGTTCCTTTCGGGAATATGTTTACTTGTTTTGATTTTGCTTGGCACCTTCTTTGCACAGCTATGAGTTTCTCTAACTGTGCTAGCTGAGACTCGTACATGTTGCTGATGGCTGTCTCATTGAGTTCTTCGCCGCAGATAACCGCGTCACGCTGAAGGGCCAAGAAAGGGTCATTGGCACCGAGACGGCCATATTTCGCCTGATAGAGCGCGCTTGTTGTTCTTTCGGCCTGTAGAAAACGTTGTGGCAGCGAGGTAAAGGACAACTACCTTCAATGCATTCAGAGCGATGTCTTTGGCCTGAAGTTCACCTTCCAAGTAGGCCAGAAGCCGAAGGAGGTGGTCCCGAGAGAAGTCAGCAGCATTGCCACCACCCACAGCGTCGGACAGCAACGCCTCAACGTTTGTTGCATCAAGTAATCGCACCTCCGAACTCATTCTAATTGATTCTTATCATGGGAATAGACTCATTGCGTCGTCAGCAGTAGTGACTCATTGTGAAAGATCATCAGAAATCATAACAATGGCAGTTCTGAAAGGGACATCAGTTTCGACAGCTGAGTTGACGCTGGATGTAGGCATAAATAAGAAAAGCGCTGACGTTTTCTCGCTTATCTTCTCGATTATCGCGGACACGCGTTGTGCGACTAAAAAATATGAAACATCACGATTGCTCGCCACTCTTCTCCCTCTCCGGTATGACCCTCGGAGGGTGATGCCGCTGCAGCGAGGAGGACAACACGGCGTGCGATGCGAACGGCCAACTCGTCTTGTTGTGATACCGGTGACTGCGATCAGATGGTGACGGACATTCCAAATAGGCCGGACAAGACGGTGCTTCACTAATGTCTCACACTCCTCGACACATTGCGCTCTGCGTCTACGTGCACTTTATTCGCCATCAACAGCAGGACTGATGGACTCCGCTTGGCAAGCGGCCAGTTGTCGCGCGTTTTCTTCTTAGGAGTCATCACAGGCACTAAGTTGCATTGTGATCATCACAGAATACTGCACTCTGGAAATTCTTGCTCGTGTAATTTGAATAAAATATGTACAGCTTTTCAGTGGCTTTATTTACGTTTTATGATATGTAATATGTCATATGTCATCTAAAGTAAAGTAATCGTGCTATCTTGCTAATACCAATATCTGATGCTTTGCTGTAATGTACAGTTCCAATTTTATATTAAGTATTGTGAACTTGCTTTTGAGCTATGAAGACAAGCTATATTCCTGTGATACATATATCTAAAACATATTTTTCCATGGAATTGTAGTGCAAATGGAAGGGGTAAATTTTTATCTCATTATCGGAAATAAATTTGATTGGACGTGTTTGGAACGCTAGCCGTGAATTTTATTGGTTTTATGCTCTGACGATCATTGTAGCTCCGCCTACTTGTTCACTGATCACACATAAAATAAGCTATTGGAGAAATAAATCTCTACCGCCTTTCCATATCTTCTTGTGCGCTCTGTGCGCAAGGCGAACGTATGGACGGAACACATTAATTGTCATTGATCTGAGAAGCCTGCTACACTCGTTATTGAGTTAGCACACGAATACCCAACAACGAGTGGGGCAGGCTACTCGGCTCCGACAAGCTCCCAAATTGCGTAAGTTTGTTTCTGCTTCATCTCTACTTGCAGGGAAAAGATTTCTGGAATGTAGAGGTAAGTTCACCGCCAAAAGAAGTTTACCTGAGACTAGGATACTTGAACTAGAAGACGAAGAAAATGTGCGAATGAAGGAAAGATAGACATGACTATTGATAAATTGATAAAGACACTCGAAAGAAATTTATTTCAAGCCAAAAAAATTTGACATCGACAGGATTCAAATGTCTTCTGGAGGCAGTTTGAACTACACTGCACATGCGGTTTGCTACAACATATATGCACTGCTTACATTGTATTGGGTTGGTGATCAAGAAATAAAAACTGTTACCTATCTTATTAGTTCATCTGTTTATGCCATAATGCTGGTAAGTTCTTGCTCGCCTAGGCTCATGCTCGCCGCCTAGGTTCTCGCTCGCCTAACTTCATGCGGCTACTATATTTTCTGAGCCATGAAGAGCAAAATATTTGGTCGTAAACATAAGAAAGTTTACAACGGTATGCATTCCACATGCATCAACCTATTATTTTGAGACATACACTAGAATGTTAAGTTCCGACCCGATACTGGAGAATATTGGTATAGAATAGGACGAAATGAACAATTAAAAGACGTCATTGAACCCTCAGGGACCGCAGCTCCCTAGCACACATTGTTTCGCACACTGATACTAATCCTTTACCAAGAAGTAGTTTTCGCTTTAAGTCGGATAAAGTATTTACATAAAGTATTTACACAGTTTAGACTGCAATAACTTTATCAGATACCTGAAAGCGAGTCTGATAGTTTCAGATGATCGAAAAACCAAAATATAAAATAGAGCAGAAAACCATCTCTGCGTATGCATGTGTGAATCATTATAAATACACCTGCTACAGCAGAAATCTTTACAAATATTTCAATGATTTAGGCTCACCTGACTCAGGTGACCTGAGTTTTGCTGCCCAGTTTCGCTCTGGGTGATGGGAGGATCAAATTGCACTGGCAGGTATATCGCGTTTCCTGATATTATTCAGTGTCTCGTATCATTTGGTGGGTATCCAGGTGCTGAAATTTTACACAATTATATAAATCTATCGGCATACACTTTCAAACCTTTGCTGCTGCACGGCTCTTGAGAAACGTTTTGGGTTTTGTCCTAAGGAACATTGCATGCTCACTAACTGTTTGCAACCACGTTGCTTGTAATTATTGAAATGGAGTGGTAGGATTAGCTCTTCTACTTTACTCCTAACAGATAATCTTTGCAGAACAGTTCTTGAAAGTGTTTCATTTTCAAATCTGTGTATTAAAATCTGTCCACTGATATACGTGATATCTTCGATTAAACTTTAATATTAAAGAAAGACCGGTTATGCAGCGAGACACGTTCGTGTCACAAAGTTGCCTCTTTTAACTTATAAACGGGTTTCCATGTGTTTTAGAAAGGACTAGGAGTTAATATGAGTTTGTTAGGTCATCTGGCTTACACCCATCTTTCAATTATTTAAATGTTGCAACTTTTTTTCACAACCAGAAATGCATCACTTAAGCGGAATTGTGCGTGTTGGCTGAAAATAATGAGACTCTGTTCGTTATTTTGCGATAGTGGGGTGCAGCAAAGGCAGGGGAGCCCAATCTGTCTATTGCGTCAGCAAAATAAGAACGACAGACAAGTTTTGCCGCAGATCAAACGACACCTATTTTGCCAACAAGACAATGTTCAGGCACCGGCATTTCTTCTTTTTTTCTTAAATTTATATAATCCGTACCTACTATTATTAAATTTTATATAAGATTTAAATACTTCGTACATAAAATTAAGTTCAAATAAATATATGGCGAAAAATTTGGTCACATAGATGTCCTACGGTTGGTCATTAAACTTTCAAATGTACTTTCCTTCAATACCTCATTGAAAATTCACATGGAAAGGTCTTCACTTTTCTTGTACGTCTTGTGCTCCAGTGGATTTATAATTACTGAAATGGGAAGCAAGGACAAGCCGAAATCGGTTTCTCCGTCACTAGTTCAGAAAATTAACTATGTTCTGCCAATGCAAGATATTTTCTATACAGTCCCCGTTAAAAGAAACATATTTGCCTCCCTTTGTTTATTTGTTTATACATATCCCACGCATACGGTGTCATGTTCTCTTTTCCAAAGTAGTGCATTTGGAAGTCTCCTGTACACTTCCCTGTCGCCTGTTTCACGCTATTGCATCTGGTGTATGTGAATGCACCGATTTTCCTATAACCTCAGCAAATTAAAACGTATGTCTAAATCTTTTGGTATGCTGGAACTTGGAAAACCCAGATTTAAGGAAACTTTTCCCTCGTTTCATGTTCTCTGCACGACTCAATTTAATTGTGAAGAGGAAAACGCGTTGTTTGCAAAAAAAACTCTATCCTTGCAACTAGCAAAGTAACGCGTTGCTTGAAAATCGCCTGGAAGCTGTCTCCGCCTATTTTTTACAAATAGGTTTACTCTCAGACACCATGCTTTTGGTCCCTTGTGTTATTCCAAAGGTCCTGCAAAGGTCATCTTTGGAACATGTGTCAGTGATAAACTGTTTTTCGTCCAGCTTAAATGGCAAACGTATTCTTAGTAAAAACTAGATCCATCTACTAGAGAGTAATTCCTCATTTTTTAAATTCTGGCGCGGCCAATAGAACTGCAATGCATTTTACATATTTTACAAATGTACGTCGTGCTACACAATCTTAACCCACATTTTTAAAGCTCGCAACAGAATTGCATCGAATCGGAACCTTGACCTTACCCTGATTCTTCAATTTAAAAAACTCCAAAAATGTGTTTGAAGCTAAGCCTGATGTCATGAAAATGATCAGAAAAGCTAAAGTATATGAGGTTTTTAATGTCACACAGCTGTAATGGTTCCGGCTGCAGATTATTTGCGAGGCTCTAGCTTCAAGAGGAAAGGAGTGTCTCAAAATACTGTATGTGTTGGGTTGGTGCATAAAAAATGAGAACTGCCGCTTATCTTTGATGACGCGTTTTTAACTGTGTGGTTTAGGCTGGGAAGTTTTTGCTCGCCTAGCATATATATAGCCTACACCTCCATCCCATTACCATATTTTTTTGTGTCATGAGATCTTTAAGCCTATAGATCACAAAAGCAATGCCACAGTTCCTTTTTTTGCATGTACCAACCCATTACATGAGTGCTCTGTTGGAGCTTGCTTGAGAGGAAACTTAACTGAAATCCAAAGCTGAAAATCTAGTGGTTTTGTATTCATGAAAATGGAGTAATCGTTTTGAAGTTTCTTTGTTGTTACTTTCTTTAAATTTTGTTGTAAGCTAGGGAAGTGGATTCTGCTACATTCCGCCAACTTCCTGCCTATAAAGCGTGGAAAGCTGCATCAGGTGTTAGTTGTTCACCAAATTCCATGAAACACTAGCATCATTTTTAAATTTGTTCTTATTTGCAAACCAAGTTAGGTGGACGTTGTGAAAAGGGTATATACGTTTCACGTAACTTTAGTGGCTATTGTCTTTCCATTTACAACGAAAATTTTTTTTAAGAGTTCTGAGATGATTTCAAGATCTACTCCTCACATTCCCAGTGATGCTAAAATTCGTTTTGTCTTTTCAGTCCCTGGTCCCAAGTCAACGTCCCCCGGAGAATTTGTGTTCCGCGATTCTATGCATGTTCACGTGATGATGGAAATTGACTCGGAGCTACGCGATAGTGCACAGCGTAGACGAAATACAAACATGGTTGGTGTTACAATCAACATAAAGCGACATTATTATCTCCGTTTCTGCTTACTCTGTAGTAAATCGGTATGTTGATCGAAGCGCCATCAACCAATCAACAGTGGTTCGCGTCGCCCGCCTCGACGTCGGCGACGCTCTCCTGCGACGCTGCTTGTTTGTTTAGTGGCAGGAACGTCGCTTCTCGTACAGTTTAACGTTGCTTGATCTTTTTACTTGCATAGTCCATCAGCACTGGCAGCGGTGATAACGACAGTTGGGCGTAACTACCAAGGGCCCATAGGCGCAGCAACCGTGCAACTTCTGTGTTGCGTGCTTGCTAATCAGCTACAGCGCCAGAGGGATGTAATGTTTACAGGTGTACAAGTGGAGATACTGTATGGACACTATAGATCCTGTTTTCTACAACTAAGCTCCTGGTACCCAGCAGTTAGATCAAATGGGCTTTTTACTCGTCGAATTAAGTGATGTCAACTGCACTATGGTACTATTATGTATAGTTTGTATGTTTGTGGCTGTTTATCGCCAGCGATGGTTACGGGTAAGAGATGAAGAAGTGGGAAAGGCATGGCTCCGGTGTCAAGATCCGGTGCAATAGGCGGCGTCGCCTCTACAGTACGGACGACGCAGTAATATTCATGGGGATTGTTAGTGCGTGTTGTTCGTTTATGTTTGTTTACGCGTAACGGCATATCTCGATTGTTTGTCTCGCAGCGCGCCCCGTCTCTCCCGCTCAGCGAATACCTTCCCTGAATGTGCATGCGGCGACCGAGAACGACGTCTCTGTTGGTCGTCGCAGCAGACAACACGCCCAGACTAGCCGAACGAACTACGACTACTACGAATAGCAATCATAGGACACTGCAGCATGTGAGTGTGGACAGAGGCGTAAATAAACACAATGCGACTGCGAGCCGCACTTTCTTGTTGAGAAAGCGGAGTCGTCGCTTCCGATAGGCTTAGTGAGTGCCAATCGCTCGGCAGAGATGGGTCGCACGCCAAGGTAATTGACATTGCTGTTGTTGTTTTCTGGGTTGGGAGCAGTTTGGCGTCGTTTGTCCGGTTCATGTGTTTGTGGGTGTTTTGCATGGTATTCGCATGATATCAGAACGCGCGAACACTGTAGTCGTCGATGTCTACCAACAGTTTCTCCGGGCAGCATAGATTTGTTGTTGTTGTTGGTCGTCGCTCTTGTCAGTTGATCAGCCACCCGCCGATGGACACCCATTTAATTTCGATTCAGCCACTAACCCCCTTCGACCGGTTGACCCACCGCCACTACCGGTGCTTGCCGAGGATTTAAGCGGCCAAGCTTAAGTGCTTGTGTGTTGCTGCCACAATTCGGCTGGGAAGATATTTATCCTCCCGCTTAGACATGTTTCCTCTTTGCGGCGTTTTTCAGGAAGCGCAAATGAAGTAAGGAAGGGGATGAAGACGGGGAATGACGACAACGGCGTCAAACACGAGGAGTCTGAGGCGATGGGGTGGAAAGGGGATGTGAGAGTTGCACTTTCGAGCCAATAGCAACGGGACAGCCCACGTTAGCGATGATCGTAGGCGCCATCGTCGCCAATTGGCCAGCAAGTGTTCGGTTGGTAAACCAGAAAGCACAAGGAAGGACGAGGCTAACATTTGTTGGCGTCACTCACTTAGTCGGTCGGTTTGTCCATTGGCAGTGTCGCCGTTGGCGCGAGACAATAATTGTAGTAGATCGAAAATGGGAGGAATTTTGGAGGGAAAAGTGCAAGTCAGAGACGCAGAGGAGGCGGCGCGTCGCGCTCTCTCCTCCCGTGCTGCCGCAGCGCTCTCTGCTCTGTTTACATTTTCTTCGCGGGGTAAACACCGAGGTAAACAACCACAAGGCTGTGCGCTGTGTTTGTGCTGCATTTCATAGACGAGACGCGGCGAAGAGAGCTGTTTTCTTCGACAACTCGACTCCATCCATGGAGCGACGGACTTCGGTGGGTTCATCATGCTGCGTTGTTTGTTTATTATTTACTTCTTTTGTTTACTTGTTTACCGGGGGGCAGTCCGCAGACTCATTAGCGACTGATCACGCGCCCCCTTCAGACTGACCACTTAATGACTCGCCGCTCGAGCACAATCTACCGTCTCCCTGAGGGTTTCATCCGGAAACACGCACGCTGCAGCTGATGTCGAAGCACGCCAGACGCGCCTACGCGCACGCATAACAATTACACGCGTCTGCTAGCCGGTTTAAGCGTTATATTATTTGTGTTGTTCGCGTGCCCTCTCCATCCACTGGCGGCGATCCGTTTGCGCGTATCCAGGCGCGAGCAGGTTGTCATTCATCGTCTGCGCGCTGTCTATTACGCAAAGACGAAACTCATTTGTGCAACAAAGCGAGCGGTCGACCAAGCATCGCGTCTACGGCTCTCACAACTGTTACTTTTTCTAAGTATGTTCTCCCGCACTTCTAAGCGTCTAGTGTTCATCGGAGTGCGATTACGGCGTATTTTTTCCTCGTTGTTCCACATGATCGTCTCAATCGCGTTAAAACCTTTTGTTCCTTTGCTATTCTCCTGGGTGACGAAATATGCACTGATCAAAATCGCTTGGCGATCTCTTCGACTTGTCGTCGTTGTTGCCAGCGTCTATGAACGTGGGTCTCCTCAGTCGCTCCTGTCTCGCCTAGTGTTTGCTCATTCGACGACCAACCACTGTGAGTTGAGCGCTGAGCAGAGGAAAACTGAGCGATACGTAGAGGGCGCGTCGTCGTTGCCGTCGTCGTAGACCACCGACGCAGCCCCAGAACCGCCGCCCCAGGCCACACGACGCGCTCCGTCTTCTTCTTTTACTCGTTCACTTGCTGTTTGCTAGCGAGTGTCTATATGCTGCATGGTTGTTGTTTTGACCAGAGGCAACAAACTCCCGTCTCCACCGATTGCCGCCGTTTCGCTTTCGGTACTCGCAGAAAGCCTTAAGTGGTTTCTGTACGCAAGGTCGCCTCTCCTTGTTCAGGTGATCGCGGCTGTTGGTGCCTCCAACGCGACGCGCCCCTCATTCGTCCTCCGAAGCCATGTATAACGATGGAATCTGGGAACAGCCAAGGCCTCGGAAACCCAAAAAGGAGCTGGAGAATTCGTTAATCGCTCAACTCGAAACTGCGGAACTCTTAGAGCTGCTCATGGTTGGTTAAATGTCTGTTTCTTCGTGTATCCGTGTACCGTGCAAAAACCGGGCCGTCATATTTATTTTTCGACTGCAATTCCTATAGAATATCAAAAGATAAGCCTGTATGTCACACTTTCGTTCTCTGTCAGTAACAAAAAAGTTTACAAGTGACATGTGATCGGTACAAAAACGCAAAAAAAAGAGTAAGCGGGGTTGCACTTTAGCCAAATAGTTTTCATGCTGATCCCATCATGTTGCTAGTTTGCGTTGGCTGATATATATCCGCGTCAAGAGAGGAGACATTATTGGCGCCAAACGGTCGCTACCGTCTCGCTTTTTTGTGTTCGTTGTTGCCCTATCTGATAAGTTCGCATGTCGCGACGTCACCGACGGTAAGGTTCATCGGACGGTCAAACGCCGCGACAGCCGCTTTTTTACCATTTTCCCCCATAACTTGGTCCGTGGTACCATTTCCCAACCGCCGTTATGGTTTGTTGTTCGATTGCACTGTTGCCGTTCCTTTCTGGAAAGTTGAACCCGCTTTCGCTGCGTGTGGATCGCGGGCGATATTTGTGATCATGACCGACCTGTATGCCTAAAGCAGAGCACAGCGCCAAGCGGATTAGTTGTTCGGAAAAGTGCACTCTGCGAAAAGGGAAGCCCTCGGACGACAGTCTTCACGCACGCAATCCGATGTTGCCTTCTAATTGCTTCGAGACAAACTTCTTTCCCTTTACTTTATCCCTGGGCGTCTCATTTTCCGGTGCCTCAAAACGACTTTTAATCTTGGAGAAGATCAGGGGATTTGTTTCGAGGCCATTAATGGCTTTCGCCTCCGAGCCCATACGAGGTACATCGATTCGTTTTTTGGCAGACAGTAAAATTAACAGACACATTCAGGACTAAAAAAGTTAGAAACATTATTTTTAGGTTCTTCAGTGCGCAACGTCGATCTGTTTAGCTTATGTTAAAAGTTTAATTACAAAACATTATTTTGAGAAAACGTTACTACCAATCTTAACAGAACTCATGCGACGCGGATTATTCGCAACAACATGACCGCTGTGCTAAATCCTGTGTAAAGGGGTGCGGAATAAGAATCCTGTGAAGCGTTAGCGACGTTTGTTGTGGAAACAGCGACGGCGATTCTGTTGTTGTTGATGTGATGATGCGCTGTCTTTCGGCTGTCGAGACCGTGAGCAGCCACTGCGCCATTTTACACTTATCGCGCTTTGCTGTAAGCGGATTGTCCGTGTCGATCAACTGGTGTAAGCTCGCCGGACTGCGCAATTCCCCGCTCTCCGCTTTCTTAGTCCCCTGTCTGCCGAATCCCGTGTTGCAAAAAAAAACATAAAAGGACGGAGACACAGAAGAACTGACCCGTTGCAATTTTTATTTTCATTCTTGATAAAATAAAACACGTTCGTGTTTTGCCAACCAGCTTCTCCTTCGCTCCGCTGTCGCATAATATTAGCCAGCAGCATTGTAAGCCATTGTAACGGTCGGTCTGCTAGCCAAGAGAACGTCTCTAGTATGCGCTTCATTACAGTTTGTTCGTTAGAGCTATGGTGTATTCCCACAAACCCAGAGCTTTTCATTAACGACCACTACGATATAAACGCAGCGTTTGTCAATTTAACTACTTGCGGCCTATAAGCCTTTTTGTTGGCTGGAGACTAGGGTTGTCGAATCGAATCGAATCGAACCGAATCGAATCGAACCGAATCGAATCGAACATGTTCGAGTTTTCACGAATCGAATCGAGCAGCTCGATTCGTGTGTTCGAGAATCGTCGAATCGAATCGAACGGCTCGATTCGCGTGTTCGAACTTTCACGAATCGAATCGAACAGCTCGATTCGTGTGTTCGAGAATCGTCGAATCGAATCGAACGGCTCGATTCGAATGTTCGAGATTTTTGAGGAGTTCGACAACCCTACTGGAGACAGTATAATTGTTTAAAAACTTAATTAGAGTTCCTAAAAAAATGGTTTACTGATTGGTGCATTTCTCAAAGAACCGAGTTGCTTAAATTAGTTTGTGGAATAGCTCGCGATATCCTCTGTTTCTATGCGTTAGCGCAAATAATGTGTATTTATCAACTGAAATTACGATCGCACGGTCTGAATACAACAATTTACTTCCCGTATCAATTGACCTATCGTCGACCATCGAGCATATACGCAACCTTAGGGGTGATCCCGGAAGGTGAGAGAGCGGATCCGCCGCCGCGATATCTTTAGCCTTGTCTGCCTGCTAGGGCTGCTCCGAGTGCTGCTGCGCTTTGCGCGAGATTATTAGCGTCGAACCAGCCGGCGCATTCAAAGCAGCGACAAACAAGTATGTATATATACATATATATGCGCAGTAGACGGCGGCGAATTCTCATTTACTCACGCGTTGCCAGCGTCTGTCGGAGTTGCGGTAAATCAATTACTTCCAGCTTTCTGATGTTAATCTGCTCGAGACGGCCACCGGAGCAGTTAGACGTGGAGAGTAATGAAAGCAGTAAGGGGCGGAGCTGGTCGCTCTTTAACCTGCCATGCCCTTAATGGAATATACAAATTATAAATTAAGGGAGAGATGGAAAGGGAGGGGAATACACGAGGGAAGTCGAGAGACAAATGCGGTCGTGGATATTGTTTTGTTGTCCCAGAAACGGGCGCTGTCGCGCCAATGGCTGGATAAGAGGACACGTGCACTTCTGTGCGAGTCTCTGCGCGAGATTTCCTAATACGGCCTCAACTTTGACGCACACGCCTGCTGTCGATGCATGAAAACTATGCCCTTTTCGAATTTTCAGACAAAGAACATCTTTTTCAGTCGAGTTGCCACCGACGACTGGATTGCTGTGCCCTTTAGAGTGTTGGTTGCGCCAACAAATTGCGACAGGCAGACGACAGGTCAATCCATTTTTCGCTAAAAGCACAGTAATGATCCGTTTTTCTTGTTTGGTACAGGAGGTCCACATACAAATAGAGCAGTTCAGATTTCCAGTAACGACCACCCCTTAAGCGCATTGAAGCGTCGCTGTCATTTCCTCCCAAGCGGTTCTAACTGATTGATTTTTGGCTCTATATCGCACTCATCATTCCTCTGTACTTTATGTCAAACCTGGGCAGCCTTGCGTTCTCGTACACGCCTGTCCTAAATCTCATTTCTGACTCTGTTTGTGTCGTTGGAGACGCGGCGTCTTTTGCTATATGTCCTCTTCTTCTCCCGACCGACTGTCTTCTTCGTTCCGAATAGAAGTGGCGCCGGGCGTCTGCTGACTTCCCTGTTTCAATCCTCCCCCTTACTCCTCCCACTTCCAAAAACCCAACCCAACCGAACGATCATCGTCAACTACGACGTTGCTCGGACGGACGGATGACAATGATTTTGTGTGTGCTTTCTTCCCTGAGTCAACAACACGCCACAGCACACTTATCACATTCTAATTAGGTGCCCTTTCAGAAATCGCCACCTCAGCAATCCGCCAACGTGCCTCCCGAAGGTGGTAACTCATTTGTTCCTTTCGACGCCTCTTCCAACACAGCCAACATTCATTCCTCAGGGCCTGGTATTCCTCTGCCTGCGTTGGACACTACCAATTCCACCCAGGTATTTGCACCAATCTTTCTCTCGTCACAATTTTCGTTTTTCGCCTTTAGGTGGAGCAATTATTGATGCTTGCTATACAGGACCGAATAAATCAGCATCTGAGGCCGAACACGAACCCTACCAATGATGTAACGAGGATATGGCAGAATATGGCACAAAATCTCGTGATGAGCGGCCTACCACTGAACACTTTAGCTCCGGGATCTATAGATCTCTCTACGCTCGCAGCCACTGGGTCTACGGTTCTACCGAGCATTGCTGGTCTGACGGCAACCACCCAACCCTTGTACCATCCTTTGTACCAGCACAACCTGTGTACATGGCCCGACTGCGAGCAGCCCTGCGAAACGTATCATGTGTTCATCCAGCATCTTGCTCAAGCCCACACACTTGACAACAGGTAAGTGCATAGTGCTTTAGTCCCGAAACATTTCTGAAAAGAACGACGCTAAGTGCGTCATACGGTAGTTGTATCTTCGATCAACTCTTGTTCTATAGGTCAGCCCAACAGTGCAGAGAGCAAATTGAACGCGTCGAACAGTTGGAGCATCGGCTACAGAAGGAACGCGGACGGTTACAAGCTATGATGCAGCATTTGCATATGAAGCACTCGCCGGATAGTACGCAGCCTACGCTGGGAATCAGCTCAACGGTTTCACAGCCAATTAAAGAGTCGCCTGTGATGAGTCCCCAACCGCAGCCGGTGGTCACGGCCGCGTCGTTCCCGACTACCATCAAGAACGAAGTTGTCGATCAGGTAGGTGGTTTGCTTGTTTGTCGTTATTGACGTCGGTCGCTGCTCGCCTGGACCGAATTTAAGTGGAGTCATGTGGCTTAGCGCAGTCACTAGGGGGTGAAAAAATTGAGCAGACGTTTTTTGTCGAGCCCCTCGGTCGAAATTGCGCCAGTTGTATTTTTGTCAATAGGCGCGCAGGGAGACATTCGGCAAAAGTGCAAACGCAAGGCTCTCTACAGCATTACCACGACTCCACGAACGTTGTATAACAACAACAAGTTCCGCACATGTTTTGTGTCTGGCGATCGTCGATGCATAAGCCTAGGACTTTGACGCTTCAGTCGGAGAGTCGCGCGAATTCACGCGCTCGTGTATTTGTTTGCTTTGCTTTACTGTGTGTGTTTTATCAGCTGTCGTTATCTCTGCCCTGTCTGCGCTCTGCGCCTCTGAGCTGCTCTCTCCGCGCGTACGACGGCCGTGTTGCACTAAAAGGTTAACATCGTCGCAGCTTCCCCATTGAGACATGCGCGGAGTAAACGGACGGCTGGTTAGGCGAATGACGGACGTACGCCGCCGCCGGGGCTTTCAACGTTATTTATATTTGTTTTGTTGGAAAACACATACAACACATGTGACTTGCGAGGGGAAGTGAAGACGACGCTTGAAAGCGCCTAGGGCGCAATTGTCATCTCGTCTAGGAGTCCATAGGCCGTTTCCATTTCCTCACTAGGCAGGCGTTCATAATCTCAAGCGGATGCACTTGGAATGAGTTTAGCGGGCGGGAAAAATACTGACAGATGAAGAGCGGGCAACATAACGAAAGAAAACATCACACACCTGCGTGACGCTTCAAGGTTATGTTTTCTCATGTTGTGCGCATGTCTTTGTTTTGCAACGACTGTTTGCGCAGTGACAATGTCCGCGGATCGCACATGAAAGGTAGCACACAGAAGGCTTGCTTTGTTTGCCGAGAAAACGGATGAGGAATTGCAAAATGTCAGACGAACATTTAGCTCCACTTTGAGTAGTTAGCATGCCAAGAAAAAAAACGCAAAAAAGGGCATCGGCCGTAAACAACGACACAACTGGGGGTAGACATAAAACAGCTGACCGCACAAAAGTGCCCATTAAACGCGTGAAAAACTGTTATTAATTTCAGCCTGCCGGGTCATCGTCCTCTACCCCGGCCAACTTCCCGCCCGTCACAAATTGCTCTACACCCGTCCCTTCTGTAGTCACCACCGCTACCGTAACCGCAAGGGCCAACCGAAGAACGCCAACGCCGGCTTCGGTAGCCAATGCACGTGAAGAAACACGATCCACCGGCTCGTCTGTAACCCCGAGACGGCGAATCAGCGACAAGTCCGTGCTTCCAATCGCCGCGGACATTTCGAGGAATCGTGAATTCTACCGTAACCACGATGTGAGACCACCGTACACCTATGCCTCGTTGATACGACAAGCAATCATGGAATCAAAAGATTGTCAATTAACGCTCAACGAGATTTATCAATGGTTCACCGAAACTTTCGCTTATTTCCGGAGAAACGCAGCCACATGGAAGGTAGGTCTACTTTCTCATCATGACAGATATTTTTTCACTTTTGTTTTGTTGCTTATCTTACGGCGTGCACCTTCTGCTTAGAACTAAAACTCACGGAAGAGCACCAGCGAGCGAAGCGAAACCTTTGTTTATATATGTAAGAGGTTCCTAGTTGCTGGCCTCCTTATCACCTTTATATCTTTCCTTAGCCACACTCTCAATTTCGGACAGAGCATTAGCGGATAACCACTAGAGAATCTTGCGCATGCCGCAAACAAAACAAAAATAAAACCTTTTACTATGTACACTTGTTTTCTCTATTTCGGCTGTTTATAAATATGATCGCCAAGGCGAGAAGCTGTTCTCTCATCGGCGACCGCCGACGGGGAGTGCGGATGGGGAGACGACGGGAATTGACGCGGGAACGGCCGCTGCGTCTACTTTCGACAATTTCACCGCATTCACACAGCTGTGCGCAAGATATGACGTAGATGGGGAGCGCGCGGAAGAGAGAAAAACAGAAAAACAAGGCAACAAGAATTGGACATACGTTGTCGCAATGTTTTTGGTTCACCCTTTTTTATGCTCGACAAACAAAGTGCGCCTCAATGTGTTTTGTGCACAATTTACATAATAAAGAAAGTGACAATTCCTTTAGCTTAATCGTGGAAACATTTCAGAATGCCGTAAGGCACAATCTGAGCTTGCACAAATGCTTTGCACGGGTGGAGCAAAACGTCAAGGGCGCAGTTTGGACTGTGGATGACTCAGAATTCTACAAACGCCGACCGCAACGATCATCTGTCACCCGCAGTACGCCTTCAACGCCGAAACTTGACCAGCATGCGCACTCTATCAGTTTGCTTTCTATGGCAGCTGCGAACAATTGCGACGACATGAACCCGCTGAGTCTTCTGTCTTCTGCAGCCACTTCGGCGGCGAACTCGGTCTCAGGCGACATCAGCGACCAACAATCAACGTCGATGAACGCGAGTGCACCCACGTCTGTAGTCGACCTTTTGACGAAGACCGAACAGCTGAGTCCGGCGACGCACACGCCGCCGATGGTTGTCACACGGGAACAGTCCGTGCCGACGATGCACTTTCACCAGACCTCGGAGCCTCCGACGCCGGGCCCCTCGGCCACGACGTCGTCCGTGGTGACCACGGCAAACCTACCCATCTCCGCCAACGACAGTGCTGTGGCGGCAGTGGCCGCAGCGGCCGTGGCCGGGCAGTTCGGGACTGGAAATCCCGGAGATAATCTTTTGCTCAGGGCTCTCGGCGAGAGTGTTCCCAATCTAAGCGTGACCAGTGCCAGCTACGAAGACATGATCAACGCATTGGTGCAGGCGAAGTTTGCTGCGGACGGGGCATCGCTACAACAAGCACTGCAACAGGCTGGCATACCCGTCACGACCACAATGATGCAGGAAACCACGCCGTCAACAATATCCTCCGCGGTCAGCTTAACTGAGCCGTCCACTACGGTGGAGGAAGATGACGAAATGAACGGACAGCCACCTAGTTAGCTCAGGCTCAACAATTTCTCTTTCCAACCCTTAGACCATTTCCCCTAGAAATCGGCTAGCTTCTTACCTCTACTTAAGTTACTATTGTTATGCAGTTTTTGTCTACGTTGTCAATTGTATCCAAAGATTTGTCTTTAATATTAGAACTTCTGTGATCAAAACTTTTTTCTGTGATGTAGCATCAATACCCTGCATGAATTCTACTCAAAGACCTTCTATACTTGTACCACTAACTTCTGTCCCACGCAGTCCTTTCCTCTCTCTAAGCGCATTTTCACATTTTCTACCAAAAAGCCAGTAAATGTGCAGCTTTATCTGTTTTCACAGTTGTTGTACAGCAATACTATCTATCCCCATCTCCGTGCATTCTTTCCCACCGTACCGTTTGCATCCGAACAAAAAAGTCGCAAGTCGATAGACGACCGTTAGGGGATTAGAACAGTGGATCTAGAAACATTATTCACAAAACCGTTATTTTGCCCGCACTAGTCGCCTTTCGCCTACTTTGCTCTATCCGTATTTAACTTATTCATAAGGGACTTGTGCCACAAACTCAGCAAACACAATCGCCTTGACACTCAATCACCTCTATCGAAGTTAGCCTCTTTCTCTTGTTAGAACCTGAGATGTCTCAAGCCAAAAACACTTCACAGCAGAACCTCAGACGGTTTCCCGATCTTATCGTTGTTGCCATCTTATCTCGCAGGCCTTATGTTCCTTTGTTCTCTTCCTCATTTAAGCGTATGATTACTAAGTAACTCAAACTCTGGAAAAAAGAACTCTATAATGTCTCCGTCATGCGGGTCCACTCATGTATACTTGGCACCTTTCCAGTTTAACTCTTACTACTTCTCTTTCAAAAGTTCTATATAAATCCTCCTCAGCTATATCAGTGTTTGCCCAATTTCCCTCTGCTCTCTCCCCCCTCCCCCGCCCTTCTCTTGTTCTCTCTTGGCTCACACGTCTAAGAATGGTTGGTTGTTGATTCGTTGAAATAAAATAAAAACATACATTTATATTTTTACGTCTCATTGCACAGCAAGACTGTATACTTCACAGACGCCAGTCGTTCAGTGAGTCTAAATTATGTTGTTGAAATGGCGTGGATGTGTACTTCACGGACTTTCCCCCTATGAGCGTAAAATTGCGGTGATTTACGAAACTAAAATTGTTGTTTACCCGAAAAACCAAACCGAAGTAAACGTACGTGAGGGTAGGATGTGGCATGTATGGACGTCGTAAAACAGAAGATACCGGCAACTGGAAGACGCAACTACCTATCCGAATGTTTTATCAAGCAAAAATCGTAAAATTGTTAGCATCTTCTAGTGCTATCTTTCCTACGAAGAAAATGCCTGCGAATGGGATGGAGAAAAGTAATTGAACAAAGCGAAGAAAACAAAATGTGGAATTAGAAATGCGTTAAGACTTTGAACTTAGAAGACAACAGCGAAACATGATTCTACCATTTCCATATTCTCAAACAACGTTTGATTTGTGTAGACACGTTATCATATGTACCATACGTTGTATGTGAGACGGGTATTCAAATGAAACACTTGAAGTTGAATGATCATTTGGGAATAAACCGGATCCAACGCATTGCTAAACAAAGTGCGTCTGTGGTTCAATTGTTCTAACCCGATGTTATTTCCGAAAGACATTCCCCAGGGAATATCGAGTGTACTTAGAGCATGCTATTGAAGGTTAGGCACAGTTTTACTGCAAATGTTAGATCGATTTTGCTCTATTTCGTCGTTTCAAGACACACATTGCTGCTGACAGCGATCGTGACGACAACATTTCTCGCAACGTGTGGTCGTTCGGCCTCGCATCCATCCGTCAAGGACTGTGTGGCGCATTCTCTACTAGTTGATTGCTTGAACTTCTATGTATGTATGTGTGTGTACTTTCTCGACGCGCCAGACATCGTTAATTCAGTGACACACACGCACAGCGAACGCCGCGAGCAGATCAGCGGGGATGAAAAGTACACCGGAGCAAAGAGTGGTACTGGTCGGGGGAATGGCGAACTCGAAATTGTTTGTACGAGGCTCATATGGGAGGACAGACCTTCGACTGGGACCAAACAAATTGCAAAGTGTAAGAATGCAAAACAAAAAACAAAACGCAGAAAGAAGTTAAGGAGGGTTCAAAGTTATTCTGTCAATTTGTTCACACAGCGCATTTATGTCCAATGAGTGACAGGGAGAAAGACGCCAAACAGTATTACCCAACGACAGACATGTGCCTGATTCAAGCTGTGCAATTCGACGCGTTATTACAAAGTTTTAACATTAAAAAAATCATGTACACAACGTCTAGATAATTCACTCTTGCTCTATTCTGGCCAGTCACCACACTAAAATCACAGGTGCCACATGAACTCTTTATTCTTACTGTTAATTTTGCATATATACTGGTGCAGAAATTCAACACATCCATTCTCCGCTTAACCGTTTCCCAGCGAAATTACCGCCATGTAATAAAGCCGAGAAATGAAGAAAAA
Source organism: Steinernema khuongi (assembly GCA_016648015.1). Taxonomy (NCBI): domain Eukaryota; kingdom Metazoa; phylum Nematoda; class Chromadorea; order Rhabditida; family Steinernematidae; genus Steinernema; species Steinernema khuongi. Next base: position 2,871 of record JADLIF010003193.1, on the reverse strand, counting down.
GCACACAATAAAGTGTATATACACAATGCTTTTCTTCAATTTTGTTTTATCAGACGTTACATTTGTGTTTAGTAACAGGCCCCTATCGGGGAAAGTTCACAATTTCTTGCATGTTACATGTTACATGCATTATTGTGTAATGAGTTACCATGAGAGGTGACCTAAACATTATGAACCTAAGAGTCGGAGTGCTAGTGATTGTTTACAAACGAGTTAGTCTGTTATGTCTCCCAATTCCTTAGTATGTATACTTATATGTTTGCCCCGCTTATTTTCTGGCTTTTGCATTTTCAACGGCTTTTGTTCACTTGTTTGTATCTCATGCGTAAAGGTGAAGAAACGTATTCAGTTTTGTTGTGTCTTTACATTGTAGTTTCCACCAAAGATCGATTGTTCAGCATCTGTAACTAACGGGATCCTCAAAGTGTTGTACATTTTTATGCTAGAGTAACAAATTCAAAAGTGCATCTTGGACCTAGAACAGAGACAAGGACGAAGAAGTACGATCAACGATCGTACTCGGTTACTGCCGGCGGCTGGTCGCCGGCTGCTCAAGGCGTCCGAGACGCAGTGAAAGCAAGAAGCAGGCAGAATCGACGCCGGCTGGTTGGAGATGTATTGAACTTAAAGAGGGACCGACCGGCTTCCCTGATAACTGCAGCGAGCGAGGGGAAGCCCAAAGTTAAAGAAAACTAACAGTCGTGAAGCGTTTCCGCACTTTATGACGTTGTCTCATGACAAAAAAAGTTGTTTATCAACTTGGAAAACGTCTCGTTTGGAGAGCTAAAAAATACGCTCGCTATCAGTGCACTATCTGCAAAATATAAGGAGGAGAGCATGTGGTTCTCTGCCTCTCGTTCTATCAAAGCGTTGATAGTCGACCTCTGTAAATAACATAGGCTCGTCAATGTCAGTCTTGAATATACCGAAAGTGTTCGGTAATCAATTACTTTTTGTGTAATAAACGGTAAACTCTTTCCGTAGCGATTAACGCAGATTACGGTAGAGTGACCTTTTTATCGACGAGTCATAGAACGCCAAAAAGTGACAACGGGAATCTATTTTTTTGGTCACGTGAGAGACTCCCGTAAACAAGACAATCTGTTTACTTTTCGCAGCTTCTTTTCCAAGGAACATGCCTCAAAGACCATGTTTCCTCTACGCAGTAACCTGATATACCTTCGCTTCGAGGGATTTTATGTCGACGTTTACCTTTCAATATCATGGTTATGCCAAAATACACTTTATAAAACATCCGTAATACCGATTTCCGTCATACAAGGAGGTATAGCATTTTCTCACCATCTACTCAGTAAAATGAAAAAAGTGGTTTGGTTGTGGTGGCGGAAGATTATAGGGAGAGGAAATGCTGTCGTCTGGGCAAATAACAACGGAAATGTGTTGACAAAATTCCCGCTCGCAACTCTCCATACGATTTACCCGTGTGCCACCAAGTTCTGCCACACAAAATTCTACAAATTCTGCATGACGTTCACTTCTTTGTATAAAGTTACAACGAAATACATTAACAACGCGTTTTTCCACTAATATGTACATAAGTGTACCACAAAAAATAGGTAACACAAGCAATCTGCGAAATACACTGCTATTATCATTTCGTACCACAGTCGTCACTTGTCACAGTACATATATAACTCGAATAATACTCAAATTCGTATGGTACATCACAGTAATCCGTAGGAACTTGTGCCTTCTAAAACCTAGAAAATTGTTGGAATCTCACAAATTCGTCAAGACACAGTGTTGAATCACTAATATAAGCAACCCTCGCATCTAAAAAACTATTTAAACCTATTAAAAATTCATGTCACTACCAGATGGAGGTCTGCCGCAAAGTTGCGACAAAACGAAAACCATACCGAAACAGTGAAGTTTTGTAGTTGATGAAACAAATTCATTGTTGTACCCTATGGTTTTGCAAGGGAAGTTCTGACAAGTATATATCCAAAATTAAGCTGATTTTTTACGCCAGGAGAAAAACCTCCTGCACTAGATGGTGTCCACGCGTCTTAGGGTATATCAAAGTGTAGATGATTTAAAAAAACAGTTGATGGAGTGCTTGCCCTATACCATATGCAACGAAATGTTATCGATCGAGATGTGACAAGGCTTGTAGAGACTCACGCGAAAACCATTTTAACTGTCCCTTTCAGACTCGCAACAAGCATAAGGTCAAGCCACGTATTATACACACATACTGGTAATACATAGCAAACAAACATTCACAAATAACGCGACTAAAACGCAACAAGATACAAAAATAAAAAAAGATAATATGTATATCATATTCTGGGAAGTCCGCATTTTTTTGTCACTCCGAAAACGCTCTTCTTTTACTTCATTATCACTGTCCAATTATAAAAAGGGAAATAAAAAACCGGAATGGGAAGAATGAGATAGATAAGGCGAGAAAGCGTGGAAAGAGGACTGAAAAAGTGAACAATCCTGTCAATAGAAAAATTTTATATATTGTCGAGAACATTTATTCTTACAGGTGGAGTGACTCACCTCTTAATCACTCCTTTGGTAAGGCCGATGAAAAGATTCCGAAATATATGTTAGCTGATTGGAGCTAGTTGTGAATGATATGCCACGCAATTGTTCTTCAATGACATATTGAAAGGATATGCGTGAGAAGATGTAGCATATCGTTTTCCATCAGGATATCCTTAGGCTTTAAAAGAAATATAGATTACCAGAGACCGACAAATTTATATCACAAGCAGTGATGCCGACTCGTCTGAAAAATCGTGTCGAGTCGAGTCGCGAGTCGACTCGAAACCGCCAAATCAGTATCGAGTCGAGTCGGCGAGTCGACTCGAAACCTCGAAATCGGTATCGAGTCGAGTC